>BQNB010083527.1:0-29011 GCA_026074375.1 Tanacetum coccineum
GCGCAGCGGTAAGTGTGTTGTATAAAAGAAAGGTGTACGAGGGTAGAGGCCCGGGTTCGAGTCTTGCTCACCCGGGTCACCCCTTGTCTCCTTTCTTTTTTTTTTGAAAAACTTTGTGAACCAAAGTTGTTAAGCTCCTTGAGCTTATCAACTTTTAAAACTACAACTTTTTGTAAAAGCTTATAAATAAGCTTAAAAAGGGCTTTTAAAATCGACAGCAGCTTTAACAAGCTTAAAAGCTAAAAATGGCTAAGTCTTTTGGACATTTGTGGACTAATAAGCTAGACTTGGACAAATAAGCAAAAAGAATAAACTAACTTATCCTAATTAAGCACTATGAGCTAAATTCTATAACTAAATAAGCTAAAAAAAGAGAGCTTAAGTTGACAGAAGCTTAAACTAACTTAAGGCAAAAGTGGCTAGTTTTCTTTGACTGTCTATACTAAATAAGCAATGAAAAAGGCAAATAAGCTTTCTAAGGCAGCTCACACAACTAATAAGCAAGTAAAGGACTGAATTCACAAACTAATAAGCTCCTAATAAGCTAGAAAGAAAATAAGCAATCACTACACTATGCTTAAGCAAAAACAGTAAGAGGGCTACTTTGAGCTTAAAAATAAGCTGTCAAAAGGGCCTCTTAAGGTCTGAAACTAAGGAAGCTTAACAAAGAGCTTATTGGCTCTTAAGATAAGCTAAAAGCTAAGGCTAAGGTAAACTAATAAGCTAAATAAGATGGCTTAAAATTCACCCCCTAGCACCAGGGGAGAATAAGCTAAAGACAAGGGCTTAAATTGACAGCTTAAAATAAGCTGTCAAATAAGCTAAAAATAAAAAGATAAGTTGAAACAGATGAAGAACACTAGGAAATGGACTTGTGCACAAATTTTAAGCTTCCAAAAACCATTTAAAGTTGCTGATTTTAACTCTTGAAAAAGGGCTTTTTGCTTTTAAAAAATGACACTTAAAACTTTGGTAGTTTTGACTCAAAAAGTCAAGTGACTCATAGGACTTTTGACAGCTTGTTTTAACACACAAATCACACTCTTTTGAAGCTAAAACCCAAGTTTACAATGGCTAATTCAAATAAGCACTTTTGAACTTTCATAAAATCACAGTTTTAAGTGGTGACTTAAAAAACTTTGAAAAACATTTTTTTAACTTAAAAACTTTGGTAAAACAGACTCAAATGAGCTTAAAATTTAAGCTAAAGTCAACCAAATGACTACAACCCATGTCATGCCCATTTTTACCCGTTTTAGCACTTAACCCAAACACCCCCTTAATATTTAAAAATGATTTTTAAACCTATAAAAGCTGAAGTAAACTAAAAATTTTAAAAGGCTACTACTACTTAAGCAATATTAAACAATAAAAAGGTAAAAAGCAAAACAAATAAGCACTTTTAAAGGAGTGATAAGCTAATGACAGAATAAGCTAAATTAGACAGTTTTTAATCAAAATTACATGAAAATGAAATGAAAGCTCTAAAAGGCATACTTAAGCATTAATGAACACAAATAAGCACAAAAGAACATTAATAAGCTAAAAATAAGCCAATAAGCAGTGCTACAGTAACTATTAAGCAAAATTTAAAGAGAATGTACCTTTAACCCTTGCTCAAAACAGGGTTTTTGAAACCTAATAAGCTCTAAAATCCTACCCCAAGCTTATGAATAAGCTTAAACTATGCAACCCAATGAGCCATCCAAAATTGCTCATTCATCCATACTTGCTTAATCCAACAGTAACTTTGTTTTTTTTTTGAATTTTTCTTAAATTTGTATAATAGATTAAAAACAGGTTATCATTTGCTTATATTGAGAGCTTAAAGGTTTTAAAGAGACAATTGTAACTTAGAACACAAATGTAAGACTAACTGAATTTTCATTAAAAAAAAGTGAAGTACAAGTACATAAAAGAACTAAACTGAAAACTTAACACACTAAAACTTTTAAACACTAAAAACTACACTGGTTTGCCTCAAGGGCTTACAATGCTTAAATAGTAGAAAAACGAGCTAGGGTTTGGGACATGTTCGTCTTCTTTGTCTTCACTTGGGTGTGCTTTCTTGTAGACATACAAATGAAGTGTGTTTGTTGTGAGAGTGTAGACAGCTTTTGATCTTGGCCCTTCATTCACCTTGGTGGCCAAGTCGAATTTTATCAACCCTTGATGATTTTGGTAGGTTTATGGATTACCAACATGGCAAACCCATGTGGGTGTGGGGTTATGGGATTGTGAAGTTTTTGGAGTATGTGGGAAGTCAAACGAGGAGGAAAATGACAGGTTGTGGGGTATTGTGGTTTGGCGGGAAAGAAACGAAGAAGATATACAGTGATTTTAAAAATGGGGTGAAGGTTTGGGGTGTTGACAAGTTTGGTCCTCCAAGGATATATATATTTTTGCACCATACGTCCTTGCGTGTTAACAGGATTGAAAACTTGGCAAATTTACCCCCTGAAAGTTATAAGGGATGTTGCACCAATGGTCCTTGTGTTTTATAGGCCTTTGAAATGTTGGCAGATTTAACCCTTGTGGTATTTCTTTGCCAATTTGGCAGATTTGGCCCTTCTCTTTATTTTCTTCCTTTTCTTCTTTAAAACAAGTTTAGGGATTTAACAAGTTTAGTCCCTAAACTTGTTTTTCTTGACTTTTTGGCTTCGGGGTTGACTTTTTGACTTTTGGGCTTGGACTTGACTTTGTCTTTTCCACGCTTTTCCATTCCGTGTCCGGTTTTGTCTTTTTGGCTTCGTTTTTCGTCCTTTTCTTAGATATCCGTTCCTGCACAACACAATTAGCAAAACAAGCATATATTTGGCATTTTAAGTCCGTTTTTGGTTATTTTAGCTCATTTTTAAAGGTAAAAGGTATGTGTAATAAACAAATACCGGATGTATGTTTGAGTATCTACGGGCGTTACACATAACTTTTGTTGGTGGTACGATTTGCTCATTCTTCATAGTCATACTATTCTTGAAGTGTCCTATTTTTCCTTTCAATCAGCCATTTGATTGTGGATTGGATTGTGCGTGGGGTGTGAAGTTATGAGTCAGTACCATTGGCATTACAAAACTCTCTAAATTGCACCTCATTATCAAATTCTCTACCGTGGTCGGTTCTTATTGACACTATTGAACAACCTAATTGGTTTTGGATTTTCCTACTAAATATTTCGAATTGATCGAAAGCTTTGGTTTTATTCTTAAGGAATCTAGTTCAAGTATACTAGGAGTAGTCATTCTACTATTCTAAGGATTGTATAGCGGTTTCCTCCGTAACTCTTACGGCGGTGGTAATGGACCAAAAAAAGTTCCTTGTGGAAAGTTCTAAGCATCTAGTCGTTGAGACTATGTTCTTAATGCTTTGGTGACTAACGTGAGCTTGTTTCCTATTTTGCAAGCATCACAAAAATGTTGATCAAACTTTAGCTTAGGTAAGTTTCTAACTAATTCCTTAGAAGCTAACGATTGAATGAGACGCATATTTGCGTGACCTAATCTTCTATGCCACAAGGTGGAATTCTCATCAATCGTTGCTAGACAAATTTGATCCTTTGGCTTATTTCCTAATTTCATCACATATAAGCCTTTCTTCCTAATACCTCTACCTATGACTTTACCGTTCTTAGTGATTTCAGCTATCATGCTCAAAGCAAAGTTACTTTACACCTTATTATCAACATATTTGTCCTATACTTTTGCAAGTTAAATCCTAAGTTATCCAAACATGTTCTACATTATCTATTTTGAGTGTGTCATTAGAAATCGTACTGTGCCCAGTGTTGTTACCGCGAGATACTACCAAAAATGACATTACCTCCATTGTATGCCTTGTAAGTGGAGAAGAGCTTTCGGTTACCCGTCATATGTTTAGAGCATCCGCTATCCTTGATCCATTCGTCGGGCTCCAAGTCGACTCCAAGGCATATCTATTTATATAAGACAATAACTCAAACATTTGGTCCCCAATATCTCATGGGTCCAAAGTTGTTAGTGCCAAACATCCCTTGCATTTGATGCAATTGGTTGGGATGTGAGAATGGAAGACACATTTCCCATGGCATGTAACTTTGGCGTGGAAAGTTGTTCCAAGTTACGGGAAATCCATGAGGTTGGTACTCTCTTTCTGCATTAATTGATCGATAAGGTAAAATCTTGTTCATATGTGTTATATGAAGGTGATTTTTGACACTAAAATCAAGCAGACTGTCACTCTCTTTCTGCATTAACTGACCGATAAGGTAAAATCTTTTACGTTCTTTTAAGCTTTTGTAATCTGTTCCTACTACACTGCTACACCTCAGTTGTATAGCATGTTCACACATCAAGGTTCCATCACATAATCGTCACTCGTTCTCTAAGATTTCTAACTAAAGAATTTCTAAAAGATCCTGAGGCTCATACAACTTTATTTAACAAAAGATCAATATGACGTGGTGCAATCCTGAAGCTTATGTTTGGAAGCATTTGTTAAAAGTACCTGAAGCTTATGTTCTAAAAGATCTAGGCTTTCCTACTACAAAACCCTCTCTGATGTAACATAATCATTTATAATAGTAAAAACGTGATAAAAAGGATAAATTCTTTTTCCACAAATAGCGGGTCAGATGCAAATGATACTCGGGTAAGCTCACAACATCGAAGAACAATAAGTCTTTAACATACTTACCGTATGTCAGCCTCCTACTTGATTGCATCCCACTAAATTCCGCCACTTCTGATCTCTACAAACCAACTAAAATCAATATCACCTTTTGGGCTAAAACAAAGAACATACAGAGCAATTCTATAAATCCTAAACATTAGCTACTATGAACACCCACTTGAACATGCAGAGCAACACTATTGTATCATGCCCATCCATTTTGTACGACTACATAAGAGAGAAATGGTTTCATATGTTAAAAATGGAAGCAGTACAATGGTTGGTTGACAGGTCAGACTATGTGGGCAAGATACCTGATTGCAAAGGCCTCTTTAAAGTATTTAGCAGTTTCACCTTAAGGTAATAAAGATATTTCATAACTTATTGCAAAAGCCTCATTTTGACCATAATAAACTTACCTCGTCCAAACAGTGAGTTAATGATCTATCCTGAATACTAAGGTATATGGATGATGTCGCTTGTTTTTTCACCTCAACTCAGAATGTATCAAGATGAGAATGCCTTAAAGGTTGCAAATGGAGTACAAGTTTACTAAATCCCTAGCTAAAAAGTTAAGGAAGCATGTCAAAATGAGTAATAATACTCGATAAAAATTAAACATATGTAGAAATTTGTTAACTAACAGTAATTAAGCATTAGGACTACTTGATTATTTAGGGCTCATGGCCCAAAATTACGCCACAAACAACCATAGCTAAAAACCACCTACAATGAGTGTTGTTAAGGCTTCTCAGCCTCCCTCATTGCGTTTCAAGTATCATTTGTATCCCCTTTATCAGTTCTACCTTTGGGTAAAGCCACTTTTCATGTAAAACAAATAAAACACAGTTAGAATTCATTAAAAAATATGCTTGCAGACCCATACACTATATCCCATTCAAATCATGTAAATTTAACAATTCAACTGCAATCATACATTCTGCAAATCAGGTTAAAGAACGCAAATGATCATGAATGTAATAGACGATTCCTCTACAGGAACCATTTACTGATTTATATTTTTTGACCCATTTACTTAGAGAAGACTCGGATCTCAAACTTTTGCCTTCTTTCAGGCTTAGCCCAGTCCAGCCCCGACCAGTCCGAGTGGGGCTTTGTGGATAATACAGTAATTGGTATGTTAGGAGTTTCGGTTAGATCGGGCTATTCCGGGCTTGGCCTAGGAGCGGGCTCAAGCTTGAGTCCGGTTGTGCACATCTAGTCCAAACAGGTCAATATTAAACGAAATGTATTTTTAATGGATAAAACCTCTTAAATTATCCGATTATATTTATAAATGAAAATAAAACTGTATATAACTTATGAAATCTACATCTGATACACAATTATTATTACTACATATTTTTTTCTGGTAAGTGTTTGGTCAGACCGTGACACAACCTGCCTGCCCCGCCCATTTTGACACTTGTACTAGAAAGTATTATGGTCAAAGTTGTTTATAATTATACCGGTGCAGCCATTCTGTGTCTATTCACAACTAAGTGATTCCCCCTTACAAATACGTCTGCTAGTGCACCCTGAATAGCAGCGCGGTAAAATAGCTCCTCGCCAACTGAGCTTGCAGCAACGATGAGTATAAACTACAACAATTTTCACAATATTATCAACATGATCAACCGCAACATGGTATTGTCTAAAGGGTGTTTTGATTTGCGTTCTGAAACTCGTTATGATGTTATTGCGACCTTAAATAGCATTGACAGGTTTAAGTTTTGATAAACTGATTCTGCTTCTGGTCGTATTGAGTATTTTATACCAGTAGTAACAAAAGTGATCATCAAGGGTAAAAGAGTTTCTCTAATTTAAAGAACACTTCCAATTAGTGAGTACTATCCTCCCCCCCTGAAACTACTAGAATAGGACTCACATGTATTTAAACATTTTTGAGAACCAAAAATAACCAAGAAAAGCAATAACAACCAAATATTTTTAGAGGCATTATATTTTCATACCTTGAGTCTTGACACTTTCGAACTGCCTAAAGAGACAATCGTAACGGCAACGCTTCGATCCCGCCTTTAACACCTTCTTCCATCCCTATTTCATTTTCATCAGATTCATTTTTGCGTTTTAAAACATATTGCGAAATAAATAGTATGTTTCAAAATATGATTCGTAATAACACCAAAGTTTATATTGTTTTCTATCATATGTATATAATGTTTATATGGCTCATCACCATTTAGGATACTTATGAACTTGTAAGATGGATTTTTGTACACTTGGTTATGTTGGTACATTTTTTATACGTTATATGGATGTTAACATTATGTTAAAATGGATGTATAAGTCTTGTACAATCTTGGTTTATGTATAAAAAGTTTATGTATAAATAAGTTAATTAAAAAGTCACTTAATAAGTTGCTAAGTAAATGTGAGGAGAGGACATGTTATCTTGGACAAATCTTGGACAATATGGACTAATGGACTATTAAATATATAAGACTTATAATATAAATGATTGTGGAGGATTTGTGATAATTTATATAAGTTAAAAACTATATAAAACAATTTATATAAAGAAATATATATAACTAATGAAAAGGGCTGTTTTAAATTAGAGATCTAAAACATATATTTTATATTTTTATAAAATACTACATGTCATGAGGATTTCAAAAGGGTAAGAAACTCGAAAATCCGATATATAACGAAAAAGATACGACAATTACAAGTTTACGACAATAAATACTTTTATAAAACTATTTTTATAAAAGTTACTGTTCACATCAGTAAATAACATTTTGAAAACATCATTTATATGATAAAACTTTTAATTACGAGAACGTGCTCGAAAGAATCGCTAAAAACGGAGCTATAACGAATAAGATACGCCATTTACGGGTTTTACGATAACTATGGGCGATTTCAATGAAGTTAGGTATAAATCTGATAGGTTTGGATCGGTGTTTAATGTTCATGGTGCCAATGCGTTTAACTCGTTCATTGCTAACGCGGGGTTGGAGGAGGTTCCTTTAGGCGGGAGCTCTTTTACGTGGTGCCACAAATCTGCCACTAAAATGAGCAAACTAGACAGGTTTCTTATTTCTGAAAATTTATTGATCACTTGTCCTAACATCACTGCTATTACTTTGGAGCGCTATCTTTCAGATCATCGTCCTATCCTCCTTCGTGAATCACGGTTCGACTATGGGCCGAGTCCTTTTCGTTTCTATCATCACTGGTTAGAAGTGGATGGTTTTAATAATTTTGTGGAAGACATGTGGAGTGTGGCCCCTGGTAACAACTCGAATCCTTTGTGTAGTATGGCGATGAAGTTAAAATTTCTTAAATTGAAGATTAAGGAATGGAATCAAAGGAATATGAAAGACTTGAAATCGGGTAAAGCTAAGCTTAAGGAAGATTTAGAGGCCTTGGATGCGGATATTGACAAAGGTAATGGTACTGCTGATATGGTTACAAAAAGGTCAGAAGTGGTTAACTCGCTCCAAGAAATTGACAAACTTCAAACGATGGAAATCGCTCAAAAGGCTAAGATTAAATGGTGTATCGAAGGGGATGAGAACTCTAGTTTCTTTCATGGCATGTTGAATAAAAGGCGAAGTCAATTGAGTATCCGTGGCATTATGGTTGATGGAGTTTGGATTGAAGACCCGCTTAAGGTTAAACGTGAATTCTATCAACACTTTAGCAACAGATTTGCTAAACCGGTGGACCAACGAGCTCACATTAATATGGAATACCCGAATACTATTACTTTGGAGCAGCAGATTGACTTGGAATGCGATGTGACTAAAGAGGAATTAAAAAAGGCGGTTTGGGATTGTGGGATTGATAAATCCCCTGGTCCGGATGGATTTACATTTGGTTTTTATCGTCGGTTTTGGTCCACCATTGAAAATGATGTCTTTGAAGCAGTCAAGTATTTCTTTAACAGTGGTGCTATTCCTAATGGGTGCAATTCCTCTTTCATTGCGCTAATCCCGAAAATTCCAGATGCGAACTTGGTTAAAGACTTTAGACCAATTAGCCTAATTGGAAGCATGTATAAGATCATTGCAAAAATTCTGGCAAATCGTCTTGTGGGCGTGTTGGGTGATATTGTCAATGAGGTGCAATCAGCTTTTATCGCGGAAAGACAAATCTTGGATGGTCCGTTTATTCTTAATGAGGTGCTACAGTGGTGTAAGCTTAAAAAGAAACAATCCTTAATTTTTAAAGTTGATTTTGAGAAAGCTTTTGATTCGATCCGATGGGATTTCTTAGACGATATCTTAAAAAAATTTGGTTTTGGTGATAAATGGTGCAACTGGATTCAAAGCTGTCTTAGATCGTCGAGAGGTTCTATTATCATTAATGGTAGTCCCACGGAAGAGTTCTATTTCCAAAAAGGTCTTAAGCAAGGTGACCCGTTATCTCCTTTCTTATTTATTTTAGTTATGGAGAGCTTACATCTTTCGTTTCAGCGTGTGGTGGATGCGGGTATGTTTAAAGGCGTTCAGTTAAACCCTTCGTTAAACTTGTCGCATATGTTTTACGCGGATGATGCAGTGTTTGTGGGACAATGGTGTGATGATAATATTAATATCCTAACCCACGTGCTTGATTGCTTTTATTGGGCATCGGGTTTGAGGATTAACATGAGCAAAAGCAAAATCATGGGTATCCTTGTGGCGGATGATAAAGTTAAGAGTGCAGCGACTAAACTCGGATGTCTTATGCTCAATACCCCTTTTTCCTACTTAGGTACGAAAGTGGGTGGCTCTATGTCTCGAACTCACGCGTGGGAGGAGGTTATAGACAAGGTACGTTCTCGTCTATCTAGGTGGAAAATGAAAACTTTGTCTATAGGGGGTAGATTAACTCTCCTCAAATCGGTTCTTGGATCTATGCCCATATTCCATATGTCCATATTTAAAGCCCCCTTATCTGTTATTCGCCAGCTTGAATCAATCCGGAGTCATTTTTTTAATGGACATGATTCAGCTAGTAGGAAAGCGTCGTGGATTAAATGGGATTGTGTGCTGGCCCCAAAAGAAAAAGGAGGGCTCGGGGTCTCAAGTTTATACGCTTTAAATCGAGCCTTAATGTTCAAATGGGTTTGGAGATTCTACTCTCAAAACTCTTCTTTATGGGCAAGAGTTATGAAGGCTATCCATGGAGATGATGGGAGAATTGGTAAGGACATAAAGGCGTGCAATCAATCTTGCTGGTTGAATATAGTGAACGAAATTAATGTCCTAAAGAATCAAGGCATTAATTTTCTTGATTTTATGCGCCTTAAGTTGGGTAACGGGAACAACATATCCTTCTGGAACGACAACTGGATTGGAGGCAACACTCTTAAAAACTTGTATCCTCGTATTTATGCTCTTGAGAACTCTAAACAGGTGACGGTTTGTGCGAAGTTAGCTGATATCGCGTTGGATGCTTCGTTTCGTCGAAAACCGAGGGGAGGTATTGAATGTATCCAGTTTAATGAGATGCTGGTCTTGATGCAGGATGTTTCTTTAACCCCGATATCAGACAGATGGATATGGTCTTTGGAAGGTTCGGGGGATTTCTCTGTTGCCTCTACTCGTAAAGCAATAGATGATAAAAGGCTTCCGGTTGTCAACTCTAAAACTCGTTGGATTAAATCTGTTCCCATCAAGGTAAATGTACACGCATGGAAAGTCAAGTTGGACGCCTTACCAACGAGGTTTAATATATCCCGCCGAGGTATTGTGTTAGATTCTATCTTGTGCCCTATTTGTAATACTGGCGTGGAGTCTTCTAGTCATCTCTTCTTCACGTGTAATTTGGCCAGACAGCTTTCATGTAAGATCTCTCAATGGTGGGTTACCCCTTTTGTCGAAGTTAATTCCTATGGTGAATGGCGCTCTTGGCTCGTGTCGTTGCGGCTCTCCTCCAAACACAAACTGATTCTTAAAGGCGTTTTTTATGTTATGTGGTGGCACCTTTGGTCATACCGGAACAAGTTACTTTTTGATTCTAAAATTCCTTTGAAGGCGATGATTTTTGATGACATTGTGTCTGGGTCATTTTATTGGTGTAGGTATCGATGTAAAGCCTCGTTTAGTTAGAACGATTGGCTTAAAAACCCATATCTTGTTTTCTTGTAATTCTAGCTCCTTGCTAGTTTTTTGATCGAATAAATTGTTATTCCAAAAAAAAATACACGAACTATAACAACTATTTCCTTTGAGCACTGGGTACATTGGTGCCGTTGGGAAAAAGTGCTGCCACGTCAGCACTTTTTCCCAACGGCACCAGAAACCCAACGGCACCACATTCGTGGGGTAACAGTTGGCACCAGAAAATCTGGTGCCCGTTTGATATTTGTTTTATTCTTGCTTTATATATTAAATTTAAACGTACACGAAGTATTAACTAAATTTACCTTCATTCATTATCAAAAAACACATTACAAGAAAAAATACAATTAAGAAATAATAAGGAGGTATTTATGGATTTTTAGGAGGTCAAAATTTGGATAATTTTGGACGGCAATAAAAGAAATAGACAAAAAAACGGCCTAACGTAGCTCGCCTGTTACTATTCAAACACCCCATACTATCTGTGGCTCAAAAGTGTAAATATATTATGTTTATGGGCTGGTGCTGACGGCGCGAACAACGGAAAGAAAGCACGAACTAACTCTAATCAATGGGAACTGTGCGTCAATGTTTCTTCATCTGGCCCGTTGGCTTATGAGTGGCAACCATGAGCGACGCGCGCGACCACGTACTCCCTTTCTTCCTAATCACAAAATGTATTCAAAATATCAACTCACATGGGATATGATCTTAAATGAATGCATTGATCCGTTAAACCACAACTAAAGGCGTAGACATTATAATACAAATATCAACCAACCATGGATAATGAATAAATGAATCATTACCGTTAAAACACAACTAAAATTCACATTCATTCTAAATAATAGGAGTTTGAATTTGCCAATTTAAAGATATTATCTACCTATCGTAAATAAATTAACAAACAACCTTGAATGATGCACTTTCATTTTCTTCTTCCAATTCCCCCTAATTGTTCCCTATATTTCTCTTCTGCGGACAATATCTAGTTTCTTGCATTATAACTTCATCCATCAATTAATCCCCTTATTATATCAAAGCCTAACATATAAAAATTTCGAATTAATTAAGCAAAACAACTTCTACATGTTACATACAATGATTTTGATTCCTCATGCTTTCAAATAATGAATACATATTTTTAGAGAAAATATGATAAAGTTCATAAAAGGAACATAAATGCTGACATGGTGTAATGAAGTTTTTAACTGAAACATAAAGCTCGTTAAAAGGCGTACTCATGATCCATTTGTATGTATTGTTTCATTCAATTTATTCAATTAGTGTTAGCAAGATCTAACATGTAAGGTAAAATTAGAGTTGTCAACTTGTAAGTATGAATCACGTGTAACCCAAGAGTAACCATGGAATTGTTACTCATGTTATTGAAATAATTGGAATGGTTTTAAGAATGTTTTTATGACATTTAATGCATCCGAAACTCTTTGTTGGAGAATTGTAGAATTATACTTACCATATATGTCGTGCAAACATGTTAAACGACGAACGGCGCACGACTTCGGTGCTCGCGCCGTTCTTACCAGCCCATGCCGTTCTATTATTATTATTTTTTTTAAACAACCCTCCCCCCCCCCCCCCCCCCTCCATCCCCCCAGCCTCTTATCCCCGGTGTTGGAGGAGCGCATTTTTGAATTTTTATACCCCCAAAAAATCTCATTTTTACCCTTTAAAAATTCTATAAATATCTCTTTATTATTTCATATTTCACACACTTCCAATATATATTCTACTTCAATAATATTCAATTTTCTTTCACCTATGGATCCCAATAATCCCGTCGATTACGACACTTACGATCATTATGATATTTATTTTCAAAGTGACTATGATCAATATACGCGAGATTATGAGGCGTATGAACATTTTGTAGCTTTGTGTGAGCAAGAGGCCGGGGGTTCGAGCTCGGATCCAAAGAGGAGGAGGACATACATACCTCTATGTAATGTTTTTTTTTTCTAATTTAATGTAATGTTTTTTTTATTTTAATGAATTAAATTTTAGTTATATTGAGTATTTTTTTAATTAAGTAAATTAAAAAAAAAAGCCAACGACACCAGAAAAGTGATGCCAACGGATGCCCTAGCAAATGTGGTGCCGTTCAGTTTCTGGTGCCATTCAGCATTTTGCTGACGTGGCATCACTTTTTGAGAACGGCACGAGCCGAACGGCTCAACCGTTCCCACCACTCTTAGAGCACTGGATACCAAGGTTGTCAGGATCGGGATCTTACTTAGGATCGTTTTCGGCTTTGCAAGATCGTAATCGTAGGATCGGATCGGGATCGTAAGATCCTATGAAAAACATATATATTTTTGTATAAGGTTATTTTTTTATATTTCTATATTTTTTTATATAATATTTTATATGATGAGCATTTACATATATCCAAAAGCACTTTAATATTTATATTTTTTATCCAAACATTCTTAAATAACATTTACAACATGCATTGATAACTTGTGTTTTGAAAAAATATTTATTTTTTCAAAATTTATTGGGTATATATGAAATTCCCCCTTATATGATTAACGAATCTAAATGGATGATAAAAGAAAAAAAGTTTCGTTCTTAGTACCATGGTTAATAGAATTTAGATATATTGTTATAAATACTTGCCCACAATGTTCATCCTCATAACACCGTTTCAAGCGATAAATGAATGATTTGGATAAAAAAAAACTACATACGTGCACCTACTTCATGTTTCAATCGTTAAACGATTATGGATAGAAAAAAAATATGAAACCGTCTTGATGAAAATTTATAAACCTTAGCCTAAATTACCCATAGTCCAAAATAAGGCTATTATACGATCCTACACGATCCGATCCGATCCTACGATCCTGATACAATCCTACTTGAATTGAGATCTTGTTACGATCCTAATCGTTTTTTTGTGTGTGGGATCGTAGGATCGTACGATCCTACGATCAGGATCGCGATTTTGACAACCTTGCTGGATACCCAAGCTTAACTCATGAGTCAAAAAGTGTTATCACGTTAGCAAAAGTCTTATGACACCGGATTTTTTATGGTATCACATTTTATGGCTCTCTCTTTAACGCTATAAAATGTGGTGATGTGGAAAATTTTTTTATTTACATAAAATAAGAAATACACAATATAACTTAAATAAATTTCATTAAAATTTAAAACACATTACAATAAATTTGTAAATATCATCGACTATTTTATTAAAAAGTGTAGAACTCATATGATACTTTCGCCTAAAATTCTCTTCTGGGTATTTAGGAGGAGTGTCATCCTCGCTAAAATAGTCGTCGATTAGCCGTTGTTCCGCCTCCTCTCGTTGACGTGGTATGTATGTCCGCGTCCTCATAGGAGCCGATCCCGATCTGAACCCCCGACATCTTGATTACTCAAAGCTAGAAATTGTTCATAAGCCTCAAAAACCCAACATATATCGCTTCACATCGTCTTGAAAATAAATATCGTAATGATTAAAGGTGTTGGTAGTGTTGGGATCCATAATGTTTTTTTTAATGGAAAATAAGTATTATTGAAGTAGAAATGATAATGGAAGTGCGTATAAAATTTGGTAAAATAAGAAGGTATTTATATGATTTTTAAGGGGTAAAAAATTGGAAATTATGGGGAATAAACGAAAAAAAGCTAAAAAATCCCTCCCTACCATTTTATAACGTTCATAGTTTCAAAAAAAATTAAAAAAAATAAAAGAAAAACCTCAACGGCGTGGGCTGATCATCACGGCGCGAGTAGCCATGGCGCCAACCACGGTGTCGTTGGCGCGAGGAAATCCTCGGCTGGTGCCATAGCGCGAGGTTTAACCGCCACCGTACCTCAAGCTCTTAGACTAGTAGTAATGGTAAACCAAATGACCTGTTACTTTTATCAATTCAACGACTCATCAACTTTCTCTTTTCAAAACCAAACACATTATAAACATTGTTAGTTTTTCTTTAGTTCGGAATAATAAGTACAAATACAACACCCGACTAAAATTATTAGATATCTTCACCGTTGTCAACGCATAACATTGTACACTTGTCTTAAAATCAAGAAATGTCACAAACGAATACCTATCAATAAAAGCGAACACTTTGATTTTCAACATTTAGACCACGTATTTGACCATTGTAAAGAAGTATATGCAATTACCGGATGAAGTTCGTTTTCTAGAGGAATAACGAAGATGAAATAAAGATGGCTTCCTACTATATTCTCAGATTTTGAAGGAATAGATTTAGGCTATGTTTTGCGAAACATAGTAATAGCAGTAATCAGTAAGCAATAACAGAAGTAGTAAGAAATAAAAATGTTTGATAACGTAGATGAAACTGTAATTATAAAGTGTAAAATGACGTAAAAAGACATATACACATTAACATAAAAATTACTAAATAAATAAAAGGGACGTATATGTAATTTAAGAGTCAAAACACTAGCGGTTAGATCTAAATGTTTCTTGATGAAGCGTTTTAAATAAGAGAGGTCACGATTCAACCGGCTTGCTAGTTGCTCCTTGCCAAACAAACATTATATTTATCCCGTTAGTCGTTTGTCGCTAGTTGCTCCTAAATGCTTGGTACCACTAACAGAAAAACAAAAATGACTATATAAAAGATGAACTACTTAAGGGGGATAAAAGCAATTATGCACAATCTACCTGGACGTCGGGCAAACTTACAGTTACTTATGAGTTAAATTATGAGTTTCTCAAGAAGCGAATTTAGATTCCAATCACACATACAGCATATTTTATTCTTTTTTCTACTTGCATGATGGTGCTAGCTATCGGATAAAAATGTTCCTAGTGTAACACAACCAACGCACACATTATACGCGATGGTGTATATATATTTTATAGATCGAAAGAAAGATACGTATTGTCTATATTGAATTGATATTAACATCGAGAGTAGAATATTGTTTTTGGAAGAATTCTAAAAAAAGGAAATTAGTTTAATGTCATAAATTTATTTGTGGGGGCAATGAAACAAATGAGAACAAAGGATAGAGAAATGTCTAAGGAAATTAGTTTTGAGAAACTGATACCTCTTAATTTGTGGTCCCTTATTTTATCATATCTTTTTAGACATTAACAGAGATGGATCATACAAAAATCTGTACATATGCTTCTTGCTTTTTTAATTAATTTTTTAACATATATTTATATAAGTTCAGTATATAGAGAGAGGAATAGGTCAACTTTGAATAGCTGGAAGGAAGGCACAAAACCCTCATCACTGTTGAGATCTCTCTCTATATATGCTAGCACTGTTACAAAGAAAGAGTATAAACAATCTTCATTAGAGAACCATATATACATGCATAAGTTTTCTACTCTTCTTACTTCTCTCTCTCGTTATTCGGTCTTGTAGCCGTAAGGCCATGAGATCGATCGAGCCAGCACAACAGCTCGATGTACCATACATGGTCGCGGTGCTTGTGTTTCTTGTTCCATGTGTACTTAATCTAGTTTATGTTGTTATGAGAGATTGAAGCTGCCAGCATGATCTGGTATAGCCAAACCGATTCACCCGTGTGTGTTTGTATAGGGTAATGAAAGGTTAACCAGGTCATCTTGCAGCTTCAATCACTCATTACCAACAGTTTTTCATACAAAGAAGACATTAACAATCCCATCAAGATTGCTTTCTTGTTTAGCAATGGCACATCTCATGAGAAATTTACTAATCTACCAAAGTAAGTACTACTTAAATGTTCAGAATTATATGGTTGTCTCATTCACTTTTCTTATTACTCATATTCTCAACCAACTTTCTACTTCATCTTGAATTAGTTTATTGGTTGCATTATATTCAATGATCTTTTTCTATAGTTGCTACTTTTGATTTAGTTTGCTGCTTTTTGTAATGGTTCTCATGCGGGTCGGGTCAGTATTTTATTCTTGTGCCTACTTTCTTCAAATGTTTAGTTAAATACATGAACTGTTTATATTAAATGATTGTCTATGTCTAGATTCATTTCATGATTATCTTTTTCCGGCACCTTAATAAGAAAAGGACCATGAAAGTAATGTCACGTAATCTCGATTGAGATTTGTGCTCCATAGTACCAAACAAATCTCATAGAAGGATACGTCATGTCAACATTGTTGATGGGGTGTTTCGGATTGCTTACTAATAATGCTTAATAGATTTTCTGGTTGCACATTGCTTATTATAGTTAAGTTGGCTTGAATAATCAGTTTCAAAGTAACTTATTCAAGATTAGACAGCTTATTTAACTTGCATAAGATAAGCAATCTGAAGTTCCAAGTATTCCAAAACTGTTTCTCTATCTATTTACACACAAATCCACAATTTGTGAATTTGTGTTTTTACACACAATTAGCACACAATCAATTTTAAGTAGCAATCTCAAACACCCTGAGTTCTTGTTAATAAATCCCCAGTATGGGGTTAATTAATGTGCTCATCTTCATTTGAAAGATAAGAATTCCCTTTGGATTCAGTAAAACTTAACCCAAAGGAAACTAAGTTATTAAACTTGAAAACATTTATAGATAGTGTATTACAACCAACAAGTTATGTAATTCCAAATAGTTTCAAGGATTTTTTGTTTGCGTTGATACTTTTTCACTTGACAAAAATAGCGATTTTTGTACATATTAGATGTACCTGCATCGAAAGCGCTGTAACATTTGAGCCGACCTATTAATTGAGTGACATTCGAAAGACAGTGACTAAATCACTAGTAGTGAATTGAGTTTGTACTGATGTAGTAAAGTAAAAAGTAACATGAACTGAACTTGAGAACATTAATAAGCTACACTTCTTGATGACTAGCATGTGTCTCATTTAACCTTCACTGACCTGGTCCTCCTAAACATGAAACTATACTAACTAACCTTCCAGGAAATAGTATATAATCAAACTTGATTTTTTATACTGGATTTTCGATATCCTTTTTTGATTTCATGTCATTTATTAGTAACAAAGAGAATATGATTCACTGGCTTATTATGCTAAACAGCTAAAGGTAACATCATCGTGTTTACTAGGTAATTTCTGGAAACCCTGTGAAGTTGAATTTGGCTCGTTGTCATGTAATCCAAGTGCCCTCCCACCACACCTGATGCTAAATTGTTTTAATGGTTTGACTCAATACGAAAAAACTGTAATATAAGCTAGCAAGTACTATATGCCTCTTTGTGTAGGATTTCATTAATATGGAAGTCCAGGGTATATCGCCCTAGCATATTATGTGTCACTCGTGACTAGCACATCTTGCAACTATTTCTATTGCATGATCACTCTTGCTCTTCAATTTCTTTGGCTTTCTTTGCAATGGTTGATACTGTTTGAGAATATTCTGCATCATGGACAATGACAAATGATAAGTATACTCTTAGAGTGGAAGGTGATTTGTGCACCAGATTAGTGTATTCACCAACAGCAGTTGATGCACAGCAACACTTAACTCTTTGAATTGGGAAGTAATTTTTTCGGTTTACATATCACATAGCCTGCTATGATTTGAAGGGTGTTTCCCACTTTTTCATGTTCAAGGAAGTTGTAAAAGTTGAGTTAGAAGGGACATTTGCAAAAGTGTGACCTAAGATGACACTGAAATCCAACTTGACTCAACTTTTTGGGCTAAAACTGTGACACCCAATCACATTTTGTCGAGTTTACCCTTATCATTTTACTACACACCTATTTCTCACCTATTTATCATTTTATTTAATAGCCTACATACTACTCCCCAACGTCACATTGGTCATATCTCTTGGCACGCACCTCCATTCTTCCTGAAAATTACACTCGTCTCATCCATCTTCCCTGCACACCGACAAGAACAAATTCAGAAAAATTGTGATCCAGTTGTGAAGTGATGGTCACGTGTTAAAGAAACGAGACCCATTCTCGCCCAACCGTTTTGCTTCAAAATGATATTCGAGATGAAAAATATTAGATTTGGTAACTTATGGGTAGGTGCAATAGCTAAAAACGTAGCTGAAGTTATGCGTCAGACATTCAACAGACAAAACTGTTGGTTGTCTTGGTGTTCCCAAAACAGGGCGAAGATAATCAATGCCTAACTAATTGCCAATGAAGGTTACCGGATATCACTTGAAGTCGTGTAATCAATTTCCAAAGAAGATTATTCGACCCTATGCCTGGGTTACACGAATACCTCTTTGGGATAAAACCAAGTGCTTGTTCTTGTTTTTGGCATAAATCAAGAACCATTCGCTTCTAAGTGTTTATGTTTTTCTGTGTATGTTCCATGCAGATGTGATCTCCTATTTATAGGAGAAATACTCAAACTTTAGTCAATGAAATTATGAGTGATTACTTGCCGGTTAAACTTTTCTATAATTATCCTCTATAATTGTAGGAAATTAGTAGTTACATGACCAATTTAAACGTGATCATTAAATGCAGTCAAACCTGCCATTTGAATAGGTCAAAGTTGTTACAAGTTTGTTGAATTTATTCCAGCGAGGTCAATCCTTCAGCGTCATGAACATTCAACTAACTCACTGAAGAGCAAACCCGTTGAAGGTTCAAACTGAAAAGACTCACTGTTGAGTTAACCCGCTGAGGATTACTCTCTGATGGTAACCTTCAGCTTACTCTTGAGGGAGTACAAAGCTGAAGCCATCAGACTGATGAATATCATTCAGTCAAGAGTTACACTCACTGAAGAGTGAACTCACTGAACTTCATCAGCAACTTGAATTCCATTTTACCACTATAAGAGTCAGGGTGTCCAGTGACCTATGGGAGTACACTCCGTACCTCCAGTCTCATAACCCGGTATGAACTGAACCCACAATTGAACTAAATTTCCAACAATCCTCCCCAATTTAATACAATTCCTTTGAAAATTAAACATTAAACAAAACATGTGCATAAACAAAAATGTCCTAAGGATTCAATTTCCATCTTAGTAAATTAGACGTTCAAATATTCGAGAATTAGGGTGTTCTAAGAATTGAACCCTTCAACCTATTTGAATACCTGAAGATAAAATACACACAAGTTTTCAAACACTTAAATGCTCCTGACACTATACAAGCCATGTGTCCATATCCAATTCATAAATGTTGTAAGAACCAAAGTCCATACTCCCTGAAACATGATGCGGTTAAAAAAAATTCTCAAACATTTACAAAGGTGGTTTCCTCTTTTTTATATACTCCATGCTACAGTACTTTTTGCAAAGAAAAATTAACCATTGAGAGTAAAATATCATCTTCTTTTTAGCACGAGTTACCAAGCACTTCCTTTGGTTGATTGTAAATCATGAGCTTCATCCACTGATGTTCAGCTTTTCACATATTGAACGCAGTACCAAGTTTTTCTCAGCAAGGAGTTGGGATATCGTAGCCATTTCAACGCTCAGACTAGCGTTGGGACTTTAAACCCTTCTCTCTCAACAGACTTATATAACCAGATAGTCCTCTTGAAGTCACCTTCGTTCAAGTGATCAGCTAAGTTTTGCTGTGACCTTGCAAACTCTATAGATACCACCCCATTCATAATAAGTTCATTCGATTACTGTCTATGTCAGACTACCTTAAGTGTCTAGACTTCCTATTGTACATTTGGCTATAAGCCTTCGCCAATGTCTGAAACACCTATCTCAACGGATAGAAAATTAGGTAATATAAGTTATTAGATCCAACAATTACGAATCTCAATAGATCAGGTTTCTCTACCATTCTGGGCCTCCTTACCAGCTAGCTGCTAAAGCCACAAATTTAGGTTTCCTCATTGTTGATCTAGTGATGCATGTTTGCTTCTTGGAAGCCCAAGAAATTGCACTTCCTCCAAGTAGGAATACCCAGCCACTGGTAGATGAATTGTCTTCAGTATTGCTGATCCAGCTTGCATCTGTGTATCCTTCTAAGATCGAAGAATAACCAGTATATGTCAAACTATAGTCCATGGTTTTCTTCAAGTACTTCAGTACCCGCTGAATTGCTTGCCAGTGCTGAGTTACCAGGCTATTAATGTAGTTATACATGCTACTAGTTTACCCACTTCAAAAATCAAATATCAAGAATTTGTACAAGTCATGACATACATCAAGCAACCAATCACCCTAGAATACTCAAGTTGAGATACAGCTTAACCATTATTGGGCATCAGCTTCTCACTTGTATCCATAGGATTACTTAATGGAGTGTAATCAAAGTAATTGAATTTACTCATTACCTTCTCTATATAATGAGACTCATAAATTGCTATCCTATTACTTTCATGTTTAATCCTTATACCAAGGATAACATCAGCCTCCCCTATATCCTTCATAGAGAACCTTGATGACAAGAATTCCTTTGTCAGGTCAACCTGAACTTGATTAGTGTCAAAGATCAGCATGTCATCAACATATAGGCAAATGATGACTCCTTTACTAGTCTCATCAAATTTTCTATATACACATTTGTCAGCTTGGTTAAGTAAATAACCATTAGACAAAATTACTTTATCAAATTTTTGATGACATTGCTTAGGTGCCTGCTTCAGACCATATAAACACTTAATCAGTTTACACGCCTTGTTTTCATTGCCAGTAATGATGAAGCCATAAGGTTGGTTCATATAAACCTCCTCATCCAATTCACCATTCAAGAATGATGTC
This sequence comes from Tanacetum coccineum, assembly GCA_026074375.1. Classification (NCBI taxonomy): domain Eukaryota; kingdom Viridiplantae; phylum Streptophyta; class Magnoliopsida; order Asterales; family Asteraceae; genus Tanacetum; species Tanacetum coccineum. The sequence continues at coordinate 21,351 of BQNB010083527.1, forward strand.
TTCACATCCATTTGATGAATAATCAGATTGTGAATTGATGCAAAAGCAATTAGCAGTCTTATGGTACTGATACGTGCTACTAGAGCATAAGTATTAAACTAGTATCCCTGACTTTTGTCTAAATCCTTGAATGACTAGTCTAGCCTTGAACTTTTCAATAGTTCCATCTACTTTCAGTTTTCTTTTGAAGATCCATTTGCAACCAAAAGGTTTGCAACCTAGAGGTAGATCAACCAACATCCAAGTGTTGTTTCCCATGATGGAATCCATCTCATTATTAATTGCTTCTTTTCAAAAAGCAACATCCTGAGACTTTATTGCTTCATCAAATGTCTTGGGACCATCCTCAACATTAAAGCAATAGGAGTGTTGGTAAAAGACCCCATCCTTTGTTTCTTCAATTAAGTATAATTAAAATTTAGGTCCAAAGTTCTTTGGAGTCCTATTTCTTTTGCCTTTTCTAGTCTCAGGTTCAGGTTGTTGAGTCACAACCTCTTCAGTGACCTCTTCAGGGACCACTGAACCACCAATGTCTTCAGTTCCATTAAGAATCCTGATACTTGGTCTAGGGACTAAAGAGAATCTATTCTCATCAAAGATAGCATCCCTTGATTCAATTATTGTGAAGATCATTAAACTCATAGGATCGAAAATAAAAAAGTATGTAGATACGCAGCGAAATAAGAACAAGAACAATGTTATTGAACAAGGTTTTACATTCATACAAGCCCCAATTCTATTTGATTATGATAGAACGTGTTACGTAACTGTAACATGGATCAAAGACACCTTTGATCTTAGGGCTAAAACGATCTCCAGTGGTGAGCTCGCCTGGTGTTTCCTGGCTACATGATTGAAACACCTTAAACACACATTAGACGTCTAGGATACACACACATAAAAAATGTCCAGGGATCTCTTTATATAGAGTCCATCTAGACTTACAAGGAAATCTAATTGTATTAGGAAACTAAATCTTTTCCTAATATTTGATCTTTATCTTTTAACGAAGTCATCTAGAATCCTCCATCTTTGTAGAATTCAACATTGGCGATTTATCCCCTTGTGTTTCATTCTTTTGTATCATTCTTTTTGTATCATTGTTTTTGTATCATCAAATCAATAATTCCCAACAATCTTCCCCTATTTGATGATGACAAAACAAACACTGATTCCAAGATGATCTATAGTAGCTTGATCTTCAACAAGCGTTGTCTTCAACTTAAGCACTTGAACATCTTGTACATCTTCAAATCTGATCTATGAATGAAACATAATCTTCCCCTTAACTTAAGATTTCCTTTGAACATGCCACCACACTCAATAAGTTGCAAATCATCTCTATAATATCTTTCCCTTTTTGTCATTATCCATTAGAGGACTGTGAACTTATGCAGCTTTGATCTTTACAACTACAAACCATATATCAAACTTCTAATCTAAGTTTCCAATGTCTCAAATTACCCTCCATGACGCATAATAAGAATAATGAATTCAAGCAGTAGAAACTTAAACTAGCAGTAGTAAGAAAGTTTAACTGGTTTTGCATAAGTGAAACCCTTCCCCTTAAGTGGTGCATTTAGCATATCCAAATGGTTAAACACTTTATCATATTCTTCCCTTGAAATCAATATGTTAACCATCTCTTGACCAAAAGTAATAGAATAAACCATAAGAACTGTACGAAGAACTAACCAACAATAGTAACGAATACCATGTAGTACCATCCATGACGAGCAGCACTAATTCCGCATTAGGGTGAAAAATGACTAACAGTAGTAATCGATACCAAGCAGTAATAACAATGAAGAGCATCACTAATGGTTGAGCAGTAGTAAAAATACACTAGCAATATTAACTACTAACTAGCAGTATTAACTTTTGTTAAGCAGTAGTAAAAATACACTAGCAGTATTAACTACTAACTAGTAGTATTAACTTAGTGCAGCAGTATTAACTTAAGCTAGCAGCACTAACTTCAACAAACAGTATTGCTTTTGTCGAGCAGCACTAATGAAATAGAAGCAGTATTAAAAACATAGAAGCAGTATTAAGTAAGTAAGAGCAGTATTAACCATGCATAAGCAGTACCAACTTCTATGAAGCAGCATTAACTTTGTTCGAGCAGTATTAACTGTTGTAGAGCAGTAGTAACCATGTATGAAGCAATAGTAACTTCCAATCAGTATTAACATGATAACCACTTCAATAAACTTTCCACAAGAACCTGAACTCGAACTCTTAGCTTCCACATTCATATCACCTTTACTGTGATTACACTTCGTATTCATCATCAACTTTTGAGGTTTTTAGAAATCAGGGTTTCCAAAAAAAATGATTTAAGAATTAAAACCCTAATTTTCACAAACATCTTTATCCTTTTCATTTCTCAATACCTTCTCTTTAATACCCAAGTGTTCAAAGAAAAACTTCTAATAACAATAACAAGAACACTATTAAAAACAATGATGAAGGAGAAGTAAAACCATACCAACTTTAACTTTTCTGAAGCAGATTTGAAAATTTTATATCTTTCAATTAAAAGCTCTGATTGAAGATCCCTCCAATGAGAATATGCCTTTAAGAGTAAAGAACCTTCAATAAAAATTTCGTTAAGATCCAACGGTTAACGAATGCGATATCCCCTTTTTACCACAGCTGTGCAGAAAGTGATGAAAATAGAAACCAAAATTGAATTTTTTAGGTTTCTTTGAATACAAAATCTTCTTTCTTCGATTGTAAAACCTTGTAGATCCTTGATCATGAGCCACTTGGCTCTGATACCAATTGGGAAGATCGTTAAACTCATAGGATCGAAAATAACAAAGTTTGTAGATACGCAGCGGAATAAGAACAAGAACAATGTTATTGAACAAGGTTTTACATTCATACAAGCCCCAATTCTATTTGATCATGATAGAACGTGTTACCTAACTGTAACAGGGATCAAAGACACCTTTGATCTTAGGGCTAAAACGATCTCCAGTGGTGAGATCGTCTGGTGTTTCCTGACTACATGATTGAAACACCTTAAACACATATTAGACGTCTAAGATACACACACATAAACAATGTATAGGGATCTCTTTATATAAAGAGTCCATCTAGACTTACAAGGAAATCTAATTGTATTAGGAAACTGAATCTTTTCCTAATCTTTGATCTTTATCTTTTAAGGAAGTCTTCTAGAATCCTCCATCTTTGTAGAATTCAACATTGGCGATTTATCCCCTTGTGTTTCATTCTTTTGTATCATTCTTTTTGTATCATTGTTTTTGTATCATCAAATCAATAATTCCCAACAATTATTGAGTTAATTGAAATTGATTCATTAGGTTTAATGACATAGAACTTAAAATATTTGGAATGCACATCATATCCAACAAAGATGCATTCAATGCCTCTTTAACCCAAAGTTTTTAGCTTTGGATCAAGAAGTCTTACAACTATCCTACAACCCTAAACCTTGAGGTAGTTGAGGCTGGGTTTCTTTTTAGTCCAGAGTTCATAAGGGGTAATCATGTTCCTTTTATTGGGAACCCTATTTAATAAATAGAAAGTTGTTAACATAGCTTCACCCCATAACCCTTGACTCAGTCCTGAGTGGGACAACATGAAATTAGCCATTTCTTTCAGTACTCTATTTTTCCTTTCAGATATACCATTTTGTTATGGAGTATAGGGAGCAGTTGTTTTAAGGATAATACCAACAGACTAAAAATAAAGAGTATCCATGTACTCACCTCCCCTAGCAGTCTTGAATCTTTTGATCAGGGACCCTTGTTGTAATTCAACTTCAGTTTTAAATACTTCGAATTTATCTAATGCTTCATTCTTAGTATGCAATAAATAAACATAACAAAACTTAGAAGCATCATCAATAAATATCACAAAGTATTTCTTATTTCCTAATGGAGGAGTAGCATGCAGATGACATAAATCACTGTGGATCGGCTCCAAAAGTTTAGCTTCACATTTTATATTTTGAAATGGTTTCTTAGTTATTTTGGTCAGCATATAACTCTTACACTTTTCAGTGTCCATGTCAAAAGCTAGAATTAACCCATCCTTAGACATATCTTGCATCCTTTTAAATTAGACATGGCCTAGTCTAGCATGCCATAGGATTGAATCATTCAGTTTAGAGGTTGACATAAAGGCTGAACCAATATTATCATTAACAATATTAAACTGATGACATCAAATAACATCACTTTATTATATCATTTATCCCATTTGTTTTGTCAACTTTTATATAATTATTGCATTATTTGGTACTTAATTGCTTTAAAGTTGATAAATGCAGTAATTCAAGAGTGTTTTGTGAAGAAAAGCTAAAAGGCGCATAATTTAGAGCTAAAACAAAGACATTTGAAGATTACTAATTTCTGATACATATGCCGTATCTAACTAAAGAGATACGGCGTATCAGCGCCAAGACTTCACAAGAAAACGCGTTTAACCAACCAATATGGCGTATCCCTTCTGTCTACATACGCCGTATTCATGAAGATAACTATTCAAAGATACAGTAAATCAAGTAGATTGGGAATGATATCACTGATTGATTAAGAACGTAGCACACACTTCAATGAATCCAACCCTATACGCCGTATCATTCAAGAAGCATACGCCATATCTAAAGACTTTGAAGAACTCAAGACCATTGCCTGACTTTGAAGAATACGCCGTATATACGCGTATATGATACTTTGGTCAAAAATCAAGAAAAAACACATTTTCAGCGGATATGGCGTATCTAAAAAATGGATATGGCGTATCCATGGATATGGTGTATCCAAAAAGTGGATATGGCGTATCCAAACCTGCTCAAGAATATTTTATTCGTGGAGCCTACGCCAACCAATCCCGATACGTCGTATTGAGTTCCAATACGCCGTATCGACCAATTTTCAGAGTCTATAAATACCAAACCCTATATATGATTTAGGGTATGCTTTTAGCCACCAAGTTTGATTTCCAAAAGATCTAAGAAGCCAAAAAGGTCCTGCAAAGTGCTTCAATCAATGGGAAAACTCTTGTAATCATTTACACTCTATATACGCGTTCGGTTAGCGTAATCTTTCTTTACTTTAATCGTTCATCTATGAATTCGTTTATTGTTGCAATGACTATCGGCTAATACCTTTAGGTATTAGCCATGTTTATGATAATATAATGTTTGGTTTTTTTATCTCGAATGCTTAATTTATCGTTGCTTGTTGATTATGTTTATCAATTCATACTCGTTTACGTGCTTAATTATGTGACCTATCATTCAACTAGGTCTAGTCCTACATATTTAATGCGCTGCAACTTTAGTGTTGTGTGGGCGTAGGCTAAGAGTCTGGGATAACTCTCCATATTTTCAAGTAAGTTAGTAAAGTCCCGATGGGCTAGGGTTTAATAAGATCATTATTAATCTCCTAAGATAGATTATAATCAACAAATAAAATACTTTATGCGGATGCGTTTAATTGTGACAGGATTCAACGTGTCTAGGTCTTAGGAAGAAGTACCGCCTAAGTCTAAGAATGATATAACCCTCGAGATAAGTCATTCATTGCACTAAATAATCAAACCAACGTTCTATTTAATTAAACATGGCTAATATTGTTTTCCTTACATAAGGCTTGACCGCTTCTTTATCTTTTGTCTATCAACTTGTGTGTGTTAATTGTCATCAAAACCTTAGATTAGACACCAAAATCGTGCCAGTCTCTCAGGCTGAAACCCCCTTTATCATTAGCTTAGGCTTAATTAATTTAGTACTAACATAGATAACTAAAATACTGATAAATTAGATATTAACGCTCTCGCTCTTAGTGATCGACACCCTACTTACCAACGAAGCTACATCTGATCGGGTACACTGCCCGTTAAAGTGTTGTTTTTAGGTATAGTCGGCATAAAATAAATAGTAAAACTTGATACATAAATAACACCTACACAACGACACATCAAGTTTTTGGCGCCGTTGCCGGGGAGTGAAGTTGTTTAATTCTTATTTATTAGTGTTTTAGTTTAGTTTAAATTGCATAATTGTGTGTTTGTTTGTGTGTTTAATTTCCTGCATTGTATATTTTGCATATTGTGTGTTTGTGTGCATTGTTACAGCCTGCTGTAACATTCTGAGTCGAATACTCAATACGGCGTATTCATCTTCTTGGATACGGCGTATAAAGTTTTTCTAAACCAATACAGTGTATTCGACTCTATCATCAATACGACGTATTCTGTTCACTGAATACGGCGTAGTCCATTTAACATTTTTCTTCGTAGCAAATTAATTACAGGTAATGGACGACCCCAACATCACCATCGAAGAGTACATCCAACTTATGGCTGATAAGGCTCGAGGGCGTGATAAGACATTTAATTGGGAAACTGCTATGTACGGTGAAGTATATTGTAAAGATCTTGATTCTTTCATAGATTTTGAAACAAATTTCCCAGCTATCGTCTACAATGATACATCGACATCAAATCAAAATGTTTCTTCCGAACCAACTGTAAGTATTTACAATGCAATTAAATCTGACATTGATTTTCACATATCATTTTCCGATTCCGATTCCGAGGACGAGGATTATACTTTTATATATAACAAGGATTCGTCTTCTTATAAATTAATTCATTCTAATGATTTAAAACCGGAACCGGTAAATGACTATGTTGAAATCAATATTGAATCGTGTTCGGAATACATTGATGTCAAACCAATGGATAGTGTTATTTGCATAAGCAAAGACATCACTCCCGTTGAGTTTGGTGAAAACTTTAAGACAAATCATGACATACATCGTAAATTTTTCAAAACAAAAGATTGTTTCTCAATGATCAAAGTCGTGATTCTAAAACGCTTTCACAATGGGATGCCATTAATTTTTATTATTAAAAATTTATATGTGCCATTTGGCATCTCATTCTACCTAAAATTATTTTATAAGGATGGGATTAAATTGGGGCAAGTCTAACTTAAAGATTTTTCTGTAACAAAAGTGCTTGCCGGGAGACAACCCGAAATGAATTTATCTTTCTGTTATCGAGTATGTCTTCGTATCCAAACCCCATGGATACGGCGTATTGACCTTCTAGACGTTATCCAGTATTTATTTTTAGCTCAGTCTATACGACGTATTTATTAAATGAATACAACGTATACAGGTATCAATACGGCGTATCCTGGGGTATGGATACAAAGTATCGACTTCCTGTACAGTTTTAGGTTTTTATTTCGAGTCTAACCAAATGAATACACCGAAGATGGAGTTGCAACTGTTTTCTTATGTTTAATACAGGACCTTCTGAACGAAACGACAACGTTAGTGAAGTATTTATAAATCTGGAAATCTCGAAGTGTTGAAGTCTTGAAATCTCAAGACGGTTGTTCAACACACTTTTGCTCATAACCTCAAATTGGAGAACCATTCGAAGCAAACTATCAGGGGAGTTTCCTCGTTCTAATTCTTTTCCCATATTATTTAACTGTTTGTCTATACAACGAGGACGTTGTATCATTTAAGTGGGGGGATGGAGAATTAGAACATACTTGTCCTTATTTTCACAAATAAAATGCTAACATGCTTAAAAATGGATCAAATTTAAAAAAATTTAGCATGACTTTTTGTGAAAAATCACTAGTTACATTGCCTAACGCA
>BQNB010083528.1:0-29011 GCA_026074375.1 Tanacetum coccineum
TCCAGTTCTTCTTCATGAAATTCCTGAGCTAGTTCTTCATCAAGACTCATTTGAACTTGAACTTTCTTCTTGATTTTCTTTGGTGGCTCAGGTTCTGTCATTATTGCTTTACTTTTGTCCTTCCTCTTTTCAACACTTCTTCTGATGTATACTAAACTTTCAACAGCAGTACTAACATCAGTGCTGGCAGTACTAACTTCTGCACCAGCAGTACTAACTGGTACATTAGCAGTACTAACCTCTTTTTTTTACCCTTTATACCACTTCCAAAATCTTCCACAAGCTCAGTAGGTTCTTTTTTCTAGGAGTATCTCAGTATCAGCACTATTCTTCTCCTGAATTAGATTGATTTTGACACAGCTCTGGAATTGCAAAAAAAGCTGGATAAAAGAGAAGAACATGTAGCTAAAGCTTAGGATATTGATTGGAGTGATCTTGCTGTGCTTAGATATCATGCTCTTCAGATTAAAGAAATGGTTAACATATGGGTTTCAGGGGAAGCTTATTGTTACAATGTTTAACCATTTACATGCGGCATTGAGGTGAAGGTTTTTATTACTACTAGTCTTTATTACTACTGCTAGTGTGAGTTTCTACTACTCAAGTTCATTTTTCTTATTGTGCTTAATGGTGGGTAATTTGAGGAATTAGAAGGCTTGGATTAGAAGTGTGATATTGGTTTGTAGTGGTCAAGATCAAAGTTGTTTATATTCATATGTCCCCTATTGGAGTATGACAAAAAGGGGAAGAAATATTAACAGGTTGCAACTTATAGATCCTTGGTGTGGCATGGTACAAATGAAATCTACTTAAGGGGAAGTTTGTTTCATTTAAGGAGATGATTACATCTCAACTTCAGGGAAAGCTTTGGCTTTATGATGAAGTTCGTACACGACTTTGTTTGTTTTGTCATCTTCAAATAGGGGAAGATTGTTGGAATTCTTGATTTGATGAGACAAAGTAAATAAAAGAATGAAACAAAAGGACTAAAATCATAATAAAGAATTCTACAAGCTGGTGGAGAATATGTAGATTCTAGGAGATCTCCTTAAGAAGATAAAGATAATAGAAGATATTATTTGTTCTTATCATTTATTATCTGTTCTTATCCTTTGTAAACCTAGTTATCTCTATTATATAAAGAGATACAGGTCGTATGTTTTAAGGTGTGCACAGAAAATATAGTCGACTAAAGGTGTGTGTGTGTGTCTAGGCATATGGTTCATTGTAAACGCCTGGAATGAGTGTTGTAGCCCCAAGATCAATGTGTCATTGATCCTGTAACTAGTTAGAGTAACCATTCTAGAATTGATCATCTAGAATTGGGGAGTATAGTGAATAATATGAAGAAAAACCTTGTTGAAATAACTTTGTTTATTATACTATTTCTGCTATGCATTCTTTCATGGTAATTGTTATTTTTCCTAGATATATATCTAAACAATCTGAGCTTACAACGATTCTTTAGACTTCTCAATAGGTATTTATAGGTGAAAAGGGGGTAATCTTTTGAATTTTTACCGTTACTACACGCTCCCCTTAATTCAAAATTTGAAAAAAAATGCAAAATGAGATGTGATTACACCGACGAAGGTACCAATGGCGTGCCAGTGGCGCCACAGCCAGTTCCCTATGGCAACGCCATTGGTACCCGATTTTGGCAATAACGAGCGAACAACATAGGCTATCGAGCTCTATTAAAAACATGTAGGATCATTGTTTAGGTTATTTTAGGGCTTGTACATGAGTTTTTGTTTGATTTTTATGCATGGAAACCACTTAAGGTGGGTAGAAGATTGAGACAGATTATGTCTCAATTTTATGGTCGACATTGAGAGACCATACATAACTCCCTCACTACTCATCCTCTAGTGAGGTTCTTTTTCCGGAGATCAAGGGCTTTGAGTTATCTTCTAAAAACCAGTGTTCTAAAAGAAGACATGGAGTTTTGGTCGTCCAAAATATAATTACAAGTCAAGGTGCACAAATTGTCTTTTGGTAAGGTTTTATGACATGACTTTGCATGCTTATAACTCACTTATTTTATGGTGAAGTTCATTTATTCTACCTCTCAAAGTTAGATTTATGTTTTATCTTTAAATATTGTATGGTCCTGATGCGTCGTTTTGCGTGCAAGTTTTAAATTTATAATCACAATTTCTTATTTTACCAAAAACGCATACGAGCAAGTATACTCGTTCTTTCATAGCAAAGGTGGGTAAGTCAATTTCTTCCCAAGGGATTTAGTAATAAACATTAACTAGTAACAAAATAAGTAAAGAAGTTGTCACGATCCTAATTACTTCATAAAACGGAAAATTCATCAAACGGTATTCATCCATATTCAAAACAATACTTGTGTCAAAACCAATACCCTTAACGTAGCTTGTTTGATCCATTTGGTTAAATGCAATTATATGATTCACAAATATCTTATAATGGGTTTCAATCCATGGTGTATTTCAAGAAATTCCATATAAACATTAGTTTGTTGGTGAGCCCTTTCGACCTATGAACACCTTCAATTACTAATACGATTTCATCCATTTGCTAGAAATCTTAGGTTATCATGTTTGTTCCCGCGAGTCCTTTCGACCTATACACCGTTCAAATCGTCAAACATATTTTTTTAAGTAAAATTTGATAGATGTCAATCATCAAAAACCTTACTAGTTCATGCACTAACTTTGGGGAATGAAAACTTAACGGGAAATGCTTTTGACATATAGCCCCGGTTATGTTTCATTAACAAATTAACAAGAAATGTTTTTATTCAAAAAAACTCACAAGGTAACCAATGGATTCATTCATATAATTTAACCAAACACTCATAGTTTATTCAACAACATTTCACACAAGTACATAAAACTACTCCATAATCATTTCAAACTTCAAACACAAATCAATAACAATATTCATAACATCAAAGTAAGAATTCGTCTCCATAATCATAACAAAAGATATACCTAGTCTTTTGATTACAAGAGAAAACTTAAAACTTGGATTTTTAGCAATCCAACAACTCCAATCAACCAATTCACCAACACCACACTGATTCTTGTTGGGATTTATACATCTAGGTAACCAGTTTTGCTACGAGTATGCAGCGGAATAGATCTAGTTTTAACACAAAGATTTACACTTAATAAAGTAAATAATTATAATAATAAAAGTAAATAATTACTTACCTCTTGATCTTGATCTTGAAACAAGTTAAGCAATTAAATTACTGCCTCTACGGTTGCTCACACATAAACATCAACCGAGTACGATTTGATTGCTAGTCTACCTTCATAAACCAAACACCGTGAGCTTCTTGTAATCGAAAACCAAGTAAAACCCTAATTAGGGTTTTAACCGATAACCGAATAACCGAATAACCAAATAAACGAAACCCTAGTTAGGGTTTGTGGTTTTGTCGAGCTAGGAAAAACACCACAATACACCGTTTGTGGATCTTGAATGGTTGAGCTAGGAGATCAAGAAGTTCCGAAAACCCTTGTGGGGTTTTTGTCGAATTCGGTTGTGGGACAAAAGGAACCAAAAATCCTAAATTGATAATTTAGGGTTTCGGTTAAGGTTTTTAGGAAAGATAGGAGCACCAAAACAATTTAGGGTTTAGGGATTTGATTTGTGAATCAATGAATGAAGAATGAGGTGAGGGGTATGTGTTTATATAGGCACATAACCCTACTCCAATTCTTGTAGGACAAGGAAACAAAGTTTCCTTTTCCCCCTTTCTCTTTACCCATAAACGAACCAAACACCCCTTTTGAATCCTTGTGGGAGTCAGCTACAATAGGCCACCATGAGGTTTGGGCTTTGTTCGTTTTGGTCCCTCAAGTTTATATTTTAAATATTCATTATTCTTTATTAAACAATTAACAGTAAATAACGACTATTTAAATATTATCATGAAGTAAAACATACTCTATTTGTTTAACGCGTATGCCCCCAATAGGCTCACGTATTTATAATGTATAACTTGCAAAACCGACTACCAAATTACAACAGCTCCCACTTGGGAGTCAGAGTAGCAGGCTTGCATATATACTGATAATTGGCAACGTCTAGCAAACACACACAATTACCTTTAAATTTAAAATACTTGAGATAATAGTTTCAAGAATAATCTCAGCTTATTAATGGTTAGTTTATTTCTTGCTTTAATCATCATCCCTTTGTTCTGGATACCCTTAAACCATGGATATGGATCCTAACTCGTTCCATATAGTTTAAATTATGTTTCTCGTTATAGAAATAATTTAGATTTACCAAATGTAATCAAAAATCATCTTGTATTACGCTTTGGGCACGACCATGCAATTATCTGATTAATTCTAAAGAGGGCCCATGGTATCTTACTGCACATATCAAGTGGAGGAACAAATTCTTTGTTGACTACAAGTGTTGTGGATGCTGCTTCACATCACTTCTAAAAATAACCATTATAACTACCTTTTTCAGGATAGCGTTTGACTTATAATCAAAAAGTGATATCCACACATACAGAACTTGCTTGCATCTCAAGTCTAAGGACGATTTTAAACCATTTTCGACATTTACTCATGAGGAGGATCCAAAAATAAATATCAAAGGTGGGGTATCCAATATGATCCCTTAGTGAATACACATGAGTTTGGCTGGGAACAAAATCCCATATATTCAACGAATTATTACAACACTCCACATTTGCCTTACAAAACTACTATTCAAATTATTGTTAACCGACAATAGACTATTTTAGAATGTTAAATTCATTACAAGGATTTTAAAACAGGCAATATTGATAACAAATTATTATATGTAGATATGGCAACTACCGGTATCTTCATTCATCAGGAAAGTAAAAATTATTTTACAAATGCCCATTTATCCAAAAACTAAAATCAGATATGCATAAAGACTAATTTTGTAAGTTGTATTGAAACCCAATGTATCCAACATGATCAACTCTTTCTGTACAAGAAAGCTAAATAGTCATCTGAGTAAACTTTTCGAATACTTGTTTCAAATTCAAATTCACATATTGTGAAAGATAATAGATGTGTGTCTATTGTTTCGTGCATACTAATGCTAAGAGTCATAGGATGGACCAATGTATATACCTTTTATAGGGTATTTGAAGTAACCAACATACCTATCTCAGACAGTCATCTTTACAGTTTCTTAAAATATAAAGTATTCTCATTCTTTAATGTGTAATGCAACAATGCTCTTAGTTGAGCATATCTAGTTAGTAGATTTATCATAAAAGATGAAATCCTACTTTTACTAGGATTGATTATTCTCTAGCATCAGTGTACACAAACAACATTATGCCTTATAATTCGTAAACATTTGTATTTAACATTCATCTAAATTCTCTCAATTAGATATTGTTACCTAAATACTCTCAATTAGATACTGTTGTTGTTAGCTTATCTTGCTCTCATGCAAAAGTAACAACCAGTCTCATACACAATATAATATATATACATAATGAATCCTTAGTTATAAACACAAGGTCTCCATCCATGTAACAAATTATATCAAGTGAAATATACCATTTAAGACTTGCTTCAATGATATATTGCATTGTGTTGAACTTTATTTCCGCATACGTTTATCTTAATAAACATTTATTCCAATATCGTTTGTTTTATCCTAAAATCCCAAGTTTCATTCCAATCTCAAAGATTAACATCTAGCTTTGATGGAATGATGCTTTCAATATGTTACACGACATATGAATTTTAAGGAAAAACATAGTGCTCCCACTTGATGTCAGGTGTACTCAGGAGTTATCTTAATTTAATCAGAAATCATATTGTGATTAAACATAAGATCTCAGCTCCTAGATGCATGATTCAATCCACACTTGGATTCTATTATCTTGTATACTTTATAAAGATTATTTTAAACTCATAACCCCTTTTGATTACACACCGTCCTCGCAAAAGGTAATCATAAAGAAAAGAGTTATAAAACTTAATTGTCATATTACAAATATAGACTCATAACCCTTTTGATTACACATCGTCCTCGCAAGGTAATCATTAAGGAAAGAGTTATGATCCTTAATTCGCCATATGTCAGATTCAAGAAAACCTGTATGACAATTAGTTATCTTTATATAATTAATGCGTGTAGAAAAGAAAATTTTAATCATAGTCAATTGCTTGAGTAAGATTAAAAACTCTTGTCATCAGTCAGGCATTAACATGTATACAATTTTGTCCTTATGAGCCTTTCTTCAAAAGAAACTCATTTTAACCTTACATTTTACTGTTTGGTGAAAGATCAATCAAGCTTAAAATTTCTATTGCCTTTTTATGGACTGCATCTTGTCATTCATAATTCTAAGATATTTATCAGATCCAAGATGTGATAATTCATCTTATTAGTTAGCAGGTTTATAATGACCCTTTAACTAATATTCCTCAGCAATTATATAAAAATATCATTCCATTGATGAGGCATCCTTACGGATTTATGAATGAGAGTTACATTATATTTTGGTTTGACATTTTCATGTTTAACCTCAGTATGACATCAGCAAGTGAATTCAGAAGGTTATGTATTTTGCTCTTGAATATCTTCAAGATCTATAGACACTCCCACTTACTTTTGTAAGAAGAGATACTTCTCTAAATACTAAGTATTTAAGCAACAATAAATTGTTCTTAATTGGGACAACAAAATACATTTTACAGTTCTCATCTCTAGTTTGTTAATAATATGCTTCATAAGATATTAATAAATTTCAGAACTTTAATCAAGACATAATGAGATTCATCCCAATCCATAAATAGATCATGTCTTGAATACCTTCTAGGTTAAAACTTTATTGAGTGTATCCATGACACACGCAAAATTCTAACCTTGATCGATTTTTGGAGGTAGAGCAATTAAAGTTATCAGAAATCAAACAATATGAATATAGTTTGTTTTTACACATTAGACATACTATAATAATATGGTATTCTATGAATATTTTGTGAATATTGGAATTGTGAGACTCCATCGGAATTCTTTAGATAACTTAATTCTCTTTGGATCAAATACTCACCAATTGGGTCAAGCCAAATTGAATACAAAGTATTTTAAAACCAAATGTATGCTATAACGCATATATCTTTGAATAGTACAATAACTCTATGTTCATGTGTTTCAAGAAAACAGAACATGTCAAGTATACGTTATAAGTCTTTGAATAATTCAAGGACCTTATTGTTCATGTGTTAATCAAGAAGACATAATAATTTTACTACTTACTTTATGTTATGAGTCTTTGATAAATCAAGGACTTTATAATTATATCTTAACAAGAACATAATTATTCTAACTAAAGTAATTATGAACGCAAGCTCTTGAGTTCAATAGTAATTTCAAGTTAATTTTATACTTCATAATCATGATTATATAATTCAACCATAAGTCTATTGACTAAAACATGTAGTCAAAAAAGTTGAAGTAACTTCCATTTTTATATCTTGACATTTAATTGTAATAGGATAACAAACACCTTGTGTGTTTAAGTCCTAGTAAAATGATTAGCGTCCTTACCTTGCGGTCAAGAGAAACCAACAATCATATTGTTATATGTTGTTCCTTGCACACACTTAAGATTTCTCCCACTTGTGTACGGGACAACATTATTTAATACAATACGACACACGCTCAAACAATATGATAGTGTCATAGATATTACAAGTAGATTTCGAACCATCACGTTTAATAAGGAATTGTGGATTATTATTCTTAAGATAACGCTTCGGAAAGCAACATCGAAAAGGAAATGGGTTATCTATAAAATAAAATGCAATTTTCCTTAAACCATGGTCGTTCAAATTCGAAAAGTAATGAATTATTTCAAAGCAAGCTGGAAATAATATGGGCAACTAACAAGTAAATGAATCTTGTAGCTCCCACTGAATTTGACAACATTAGATGAATGTATTTTAGTAGTAAAACGCAAAGCTCCCACTAGACTTGTCAACATTGTAAGTGTTACATTACCAGTAGATAGCAAATAGCGATTTATTTACTTTCCTACTCTCTTAGAATGCCTACAAGTAGCAATGTACTTAGGTATTGAACTGAGTATATGAATTTATACTTATGTAGAAGAGGGACTAGCCATTCATACTTTCATTAACTTGAACATTTTAGCATGCAATTCCTCCTTAATCGGTTTGCCTTTCCTACTCTCTTAGAATGCCTACAAGTAGCAATGTACTTAGGTATTGAACTGAGTATATGAATTTCTACTTATGTAGATGATGGACTAGCCATTCATGCTTTCATTAACTTGAACATTTTAGCATGCAATTCCTCCTTAATTGGTCTGCCTAGCCACAAGGGTGTTTAGCACTTATAAGGAATGAATCGAGTCCAAGAAAATTTACCCTCCTAGCAATTTCCTTTACTCGATACATCGTGACAAGTGCAAGATGTCGTTATTTTGGTAGCTTTAGACAAAATGTACTCTAGTTACACAAAATATGTTATCTTTCAAAGATTTCAGAACCGGAAGAGGGTAATGAAAGATTAAAAGTGAGTTTAAATATAATTGATAATAATTCAATTATAACCCTAACTTATTCTTGTCAACCATTGAGAAGAGATAGGAGTAAGTCTCACTCTTCTTACAAGAAAAGAGACTATGTTTGTCTTCTATGAGAAAACAAACATTCATTTTACACGAATTATGTTGCATATAACACAATTAATTAGAACATAGAAAGTCAATTTAGTATTTTTCGATAATTTAATTCTTATAGAATCAACTACCCATAAATTAATTTACTAATTAAGCTAAGAACCACTTGTCCTCCCACTTATTACCAAATTCACTGACCAGGGCGTAAACAAGTGGGGCCAAATGTAAGCGAGCGACGAGCGTTAATTGCATTTTAATGCAACTCTTAGGTTTATGATACTTGTCAAAACATTAGTAATCATGTAATAATGTTAAGAGCATGTTTAGTATCATCTTATGCCTCGGGTCCAAGGTCTGACCAAGCCTACTCGAATTAAGTCGACCAAGCAAAAACGTGCAAAAATCGCCAGAGGTCTGACCAGTGCACAAAATTTGCCATGGGTTGGAATGACCCTAAGGTCTGACCAAAGCGGCCAAGCCAAATGCACGTGTTCTTGGTTGGCTGGCATAGACTTAAAATTTTCCTAGGGGTATGCACATAAATGTGTCAAATGCGTGTACAAAGAGGCATGCAAAACAACTTTGTAGCACTTATTTTAAAAACCTTATAAATGACATTGTAGTAATACATGGGTTCTCGGTAACTCCAATTCGAACGCACAAAGAAGCGGAGAATTAGGTCAGCGCGAAGCTTATTAAAAACCTAAATTCTTTAGGAATGTCCGCCTTAAACTTCTCTTTGAGTTTGTCCTAGTGGATGAGCCGTACTTCCCCATAATTCATAATGTCCAGTTTTTAATTTAATCAAGAAATCAAGTTTCATTATATTAGAGTCTTATTAATTTTCTCAAAAATCAAGTTTTCCACGAAACAAATAGCAGGTCACAATGAACATGTATTTAGGCGTGTAATTAATAGACTAGTTTTAATATCAACTTTCTCTCTAAGTATTAGTCCATATTGCATGCATATTAGGCGTGTAAACAAGTAATCAAGTAAACTATCATGCACATATGTAGACAAATACAAAAGATGACATTAAAATAAACAAGTAAACATGTAAAATCCGAGTTCTCTTGCGAGTCTTCCCCAATTGGAGAACCATAAGACCCTCACTAGGTTTTCAGCTTAGTACCTAGATAGCCACATACATCACATAAAGTGATTGAGTGGGTCTTATGGCCGGAACAGGAAACAAAATTCAGACTAAATATGTAAAAGATCTAGTTTCCAAAAATAAAAGATTTTAGTTACTATAAATAAAATCAAGATCTTTTATATATATAGTGTGATCTTTTATAAAAGGAAACAGATATACTAAATTAACAATTTAATTTCCTTCCTTTTTAGCAATCATACGTTTCAAGATCTAGATCTACAAATTTTATTTAATTATGGCAAGGATTTGCATAATCTTTGCCATATTTGCAAGAAGACATTAAATAAAATATTAAGCGCAGCAGATCAAGCATATGAATTAAATCTAGGCGTGAACATTCAAGACATGATATAATTCAAAAGTGTAACCCTAATGCCAAAACGAGTTGACTCGTGATGCCACTGTTGGGATTTAACAAACTAGGTAACCAGTTTAGCTACGAGTACGCAGCGGATTAGATATAGTTTTAGCACAAAGATTAACACTTAATAAAGTAAATAATTATAACATTAAAAGTAAATAATTACTTACCTCTTGATCTTGAACCTGAAACAAGTAAGCAGTTAAATTATTGCCTTTACGGTTGCTCACACAAACACGTCAACCAAGTATGAGTTGATTGCTAGTCTACCTTCACGAACCAAACACCACATGTTATAACCAAATCCAAATGCACATCTTGAGTTTGAACCGAAAACCAATAAACCGAATAAACCCTAATTCGGTTAGGGTTTTAAACCAAACCGAATAACCTAGAACCGAATAACAAGAAATCCTAGTTAGGGTTTATGGTATCAATCGAACTAGGTAAAACACCAACAAGCATCACGTGAGGATCTTGTATCATCAAACAAGAGAAACAAGATAACCGAAAAACCCTTGAGAGGGTTTGTCGAATTCAGTGAGGGGAAACAAAGAGAACCGAAAATCCCTTAAAGGGAATTAGGGTTCGGTTAGGGTTTTTGGGAGAGAGAGGAGCCCCGAAACAATTTTATGGATTAGGGATTTGATTTTGTGAATAAATGAATGAAGAATGAGGTGAGGGATATGTGTTTATATAAGCACATAACCCTACCCCAATTCTTGTAGGATAAGGAAACCAAAGTTTCCCTTTCCCCCCTTTCTCTTTACCCATAAACGAACCAAACACCCATTTTGAATCCTTGTGGGAGTCGGCTACAATAGGCCACCCACGGGTTCGGGTTTTGTTCGTTTTTAGTCCCTCGGGTTTATATTTTAAATATTCGTTATACTTTATTAAACAATTAACGGTAAACAACGACTATTTAAATATTATCATGAAGTAAAACATACTCTATGTGTTTAACGCGTGTGCCCCCAATAGGCTCACGTATTTCTAATGTATAACTTGCGAAACCGACTAACATATTCCAACACTAGATTCATTATTCAAAGCTGGTGAACCTATCACAATATTCATAAGCTATAGATGCAAAGCACATACTGACTGAGTGCACTGGGTGCGTAAAGCACATACTGATATTATACGAATTGAGTATTGTAGTCACTTTACTAGCTGAGTCATAAAAGACTTCGGGCCTTATAATTGCTAAGCATTATCTGGCCCAATTGGGTATGACTAATGTGTATTCGGGACAAATCGCATGCTGACTAAGTGCATAAACACTTCGTGCGTCTAACTGAATGCATTAAGCATTTATCCCCATTCAGGACTGACTAATGTGCATAAAGCATAATTATTCCACACATGATTGACCAAGACTAAGTTTATTAAGAAACTGTTCTAAGTCTGGAATTGTTCACACGTAATATCTATATATAAATTAAGGCTGAGCTGTCATAAAATACTGAGTATGACCCAACGGGTACCCATAATTACTAAAATAAAACATGGTCATAACAAAAAAAAATCGGTCAACATATACTGAATATGACCCAACAAGTCAACATATATTGAATATGACCTCAACGGTTGCATTTACTATATATGACCTACGGTAACTACTACTAATTAATGACCAATGGTAACATTAATGAATATGACCAACGGGTCGCCATAATTTAGATAGACTTAACGGTCACTTAATATAATATGACCCAACAGTCAACATATACTGAATATGACCTAACGGGTCGCCATAATACTAGATATGACTTAACGGTCAACATAATACTAAATATGATTCAACGGTCAACATATATTAATTAGACCAAAGGGTCCACAATAACCCACTAGATATGACCTAACGGCCAACATAATACTAAATATGACCCAACGGTCAACATATACCGACTATGACCACATGGGTCAAAATGATGTTAATATGACCACACAGGTCAACATGATACTGGACCTTGCCATATTTAACACTAAAGGTGGTGAATTTTGACTTTCATATTTGACACTAAGGTCACAAGGGATACATGACTTTTACACATTAGTGAGATTATGACACAAGGATTATATATATATATATATATATATATATAAACACATTTAATCTACTTAAACATGATAACTGAAAATTGTTTACAACATTTGATCTGGCATTTTATAAAAAAAAAAAAAAAAAACAAAACTTTGTAGCTTCCTACAAGCCTCTTATATTGATACAATCATACTAACACAATGATAACTTGCTAAATAATGTATCTTAACATCTAATGGGTCTATACAACTTGACTTAATCATAAAAGGTCTTATTTCATACTTAATCACTTTTTACAAAAGTCTCTTTTTGTCTAGAATTTCTGCACCTTGTCGCACTTTGCTGATTTTGACCCATTTAAACTTAGTTTCATGACCTGGAATTATTTTCACTAGATAGTTAGACTCTTTTGTCGTTCCGAATATATAAGGAACATCTTCAACGGAGCTACGGTTATTTTTCTATG
The DNA here is from genome assembly GCA_026074375.1 of Tanacetum coccineum. Lineage (NCBI taxonomy): Eukaryota > Viridiplantae > Streptophyta > Magnoliopsida > Asterales > Asteraceae > Tanacetum > Tanacetum coccineum. The sequence goes on from BQNB010083528.1 coordinate 12,681, forward strand.
GTTTTCCAAAGTTGACACAAATTTCTACATACCTTGCTGATCCGTTTTGGAACATCACCAAAACGACCCAAAACCCATTCTAAGCTACCCTAATTTTTACCAAACTTATATCTCAGCTTATTGGACATGTCTAAATCATTTTTCTTCAGGCCTTAAGCCAAAATTACATGTTTAGGCACCATATAAAGCTTTAGCCAAACACCCCTTTATTGATCATAACCAATCATAACTTCTAACAAATACATGATCACTTGCCAATCTTTTAATCGTAGATTAACCATTTATTTCTTAACTTATTTCTGATATAACAAGATTATCTAACCATGTTTTCATTACAATTCAAGACTAGGGTTATTCTAACCATCAATTTAGCATAAACCCCTTAATTAGCATAAACCTTTAATTCCAATCATGAACAAAAACATAATCTTACCTTGATTGAAGTATGGATAATAAGACTTGAATTCTTCTCTAATCTCTTCAAAACATCAATAAACCCTTATACTTGATCTTGGTAATTTCCTTTACATGATCCTGTGAAGAATTCTAGTGATAAGGATAACTATGATCATTTTCCCTCTTTTTTTCCTATGATAGGCACGACACAGACAACACATATACATGTGTGTTGTTGTGGTTATATTTCTGGATTGATAAGGCTTATCTAAGCCTAAGGGTATATTAGTAATTTCCGCTTCTAAATATAACTTTACACTTGTGGCAAGAATGGTCCCTCAAGTTCTTTTCTTTAATACTTGGGCCACATAATACTTTATAAAACCATTTACTTGATATTTATACTTATAGTTTGACTAACCAATCACGTAAAACATTCAAACTTATAAAGTCATAGTCAAACTTACGCAATGGCATTCTGGTAATAAAATACCTAAAACCTGATTTTTGGGTGTTACAAATCTCCCCTATTTATTCCGTTCGTATCCGCACGAACTAACTCGGGGTGACTATCTGGGCATGTATTACGTCTAGGCATAAAGTCTCATCCACTTAGACTGTACTTATCTATTTTATTTCTGTTATATAAGTCTTGCCATAATATCTTATGAACTTACTTGATACTGCTTATTCTGGGTCTGAATCTAAAACTTCTAAACTTTACTACATGTCAAATGCCTAATTCTAGATAAGGCATTTCTAAACCATTTTCTGATTCCGGAAGTTCTGATTGTTCTATTTTAATGAACTTCTGAATACTAAATTTTTGGTTACTCAAATTGGATACTGTGTCTGTTAGAAAAATAATTATCTTATTCGTGCATACTTAGTTCATTCTATTTCATAAGATAAGTCACTATGCTTTCTAAGCTTACATGGCTCTGCGCTCATTCTGAGTCTTGAATCTGACTGGAAACTCATTTCAAGTCATCTATCTATTATTATCCTTATACTTATAAGGCATTCTAAACTATTTTTTGTTTCGGTAGGTTCATTAACCTTTCTATATATGTTGCTAAGTACTAGATCTGTCTATCTGTTCATAAATCGCCCATATTCTAAGGACCATATCTGAATTGCTTACTAATTCTGCTATGCTATTATGATGTTACTTTTCTGAACTCTGAATATGAGTTATTCTGTTCTGTTAATCTATATTACTGATGCTATACTAGACCTTACTAAAATCTGAGTTGTTCTGGCTATTATATAATAACCGACATATAGGACTGTAATAGATGAGACTTATAAATTTCTATCTGCTTTTACCCAATTCTTGTCGTATATGATTTTTTTTTTTCTGAATTCTATAATTTGCACTGAATAATGACTCTAGTCTGTGATGAATTGTTCTCATCTTTGCGTTACTTGTTGTATAAATTTCCTCAAGACATTATATGATCCCAATAAATCCATGTTACATGATGTAACTATTATCACGTTGGCCAGACGTCATAATACTCGCATCACTTAAACATGTCTTTATTCCCATCATACTCTACCTCGATTCATTAATAAAACTATCAGCTTAGATTCATGTTCTGCTATCTTGTTAATCTGCTGCTATTAGTTACATTTTGTTCATGCTATTCTGTTTCTTCAATGCATTACTTGTGTGATACCATGACTGTTGATTATAGCGTACTATGCATGCTAAGTCTGATTATGACATTCATACCATACTGTAATCTTGATATTTAGTTTATGAATATTTGATTATAATCAATGATTCACGCTTCTTATTTCAGTCATTTTTTATTGTCTTTACATGTTTACACATGATTTCTCGATTTCTAATATACGGAATACTATGAATGGTCTAGTAATGCGCTTAACCTTGTGCATTCTAACTTTGTTTTGCTTACTGAGTGATTTTTTGTTACTACTGGTCATGACATAATGATCATATACCTTAGCAGTTTCTGATTTCTTATCTACACTTGCTATATCTATTATTTTACTATCTAAGCATATCTAATCATGATTTTGTACTTGTATGGCATTCTAATCTGCTACACATGAATCTGATTCGTTTCTATACCATAATCTTCTTGAATACTAAGAATTCTAAACATACTGGAATACATGGTTATAATGAAACATATAAACATTTAACACATAACCGTCTAGTAAGCTTCCTGAACTTCATGAATATCATGTGATATTAGTTACGTTGATTAGGTGTCAATATAAATCACATAATATAACCATGAACTTATTTGCTATTTTATACATCCACATATCTCAATTTAATATAATAACTACATGCTATGTTACCAATGCTAGTGATTTGTTGCCTTCTATTTTCGTGAAATATGGTTCATGATCTGAAACTTTTTATCATAATATCTAAGAGGTACTTCATTAACGTCTATATCTGGAAACTCAGATAATTTCTGATTACCTTGCTAATCACATCAAATGGTTATAGCTTCGTTTATCATGAACTACATATCTGATAAACATGAGCCAAATAGCTACAATCTGGATAATCATAATCCGTGTACTGATAAACATATAAATGTGTGATGCACCTAACTATGTATTCAACATAGAGCAGTCGGTTTAAGTCTAAGCATCCCCTACTAATGGTGGATACTTAGATCTCTCAACCATCATCGCTCTTATACCAACTTGAGATAGCCCAGTTTTTTTAAACATGAGCTTCTGAAAACTCATTCCTTTTTATAATATATAACTCTAAATTTGTTATAATTAATAAAATATGCGAAAGCGTAACTTTTACATGACATCGGGCTTATTCCAAACGCTCCTTTAAAGTTGTAGCTATGAAAAATTACATAACTTATTATAAAAACCTGTTGCTGATAATTACTTGCTTTGGGGCATTCCAAACTGATAACAAATGATGGAAATGAGAAGCTCGTTACCTAACCCATGAGCTACATAATTTTAACCCATTACGCCCTATCTAGCACATAGCATGGTCTCATCTTACAATACTATATAATCAAAAACGGATAACAGTAAGTCATTGCGACTTAGTGAGATAACAGAAACTGTTCTGAATCATAAACTGAAATATGAGCTGAACATCGGCATGATGTTTTCTGCATAAGTCCTATGTCCATCCTGAGAGACTTTGATACATGGTTGCAAGCATATATTTGGAGTCTAACTGTTTAACTTGTAGAAACGTAGAGGGGGGGGGGGTGCAATACGTTTCCATTATCAACTAAAAACTTTTGTATCAAACAATCGATCAAGGTTATACTACAATAACTATACTAAAGAATATCAAACAAACAATATATCACAAACACAATATATACAACACAAACATAGATGCAATGCAAACATAATATTAAAGCGATAAAGGCGATTTAAATGTAAAGCGTATAAGTAAAAGAAAGTGCAAACGGACACAATGATTATAGTGCTTTGGTAGAAGTCTCTTCGCCTTACTCCACTCCACCTAGTACCCAACACGAGAGTTTACTTCAACTGGATCAACAAGCTCTTTAAGCGGAGAACAATTACAACGGTCGCTTACACTTTATCCGGTACTAAGCTAAATACCGAGTCCTACTTTGAGGTAGAACCAACCTAACGTCGCTTACACTTTATCTGATACTTAAAGCTAAATTACGAGTCTACTTCGTGTAGAACCAACCTAACATCGCTTACACTTTATCCGGTACTAAGCTAAATACCGAGTCCTTCTTCAGGTACAACCAAACCCGTTATGTTTTATGGCCCAACATAACAAACCTTGTGTTTTATGGCCTAAACACATAAACCACCTAACATCTAGTTTGTTGTATAATGATTGATACACAAATGTGTATAATGATGATCCAAGACATAATTGTCAATTGGATGTAAAAGCCTAATCTAAAACATCAAGATCACTAAGCATGATGTTGTTGATGAAGATGACAAGTCTCTTGGCTTGTTGTGATAGATCTTTATATATGTAGGTATGTGGTGGATGATGATGGCAAGATCTCTAAGCTTGCTTGAATGGAGGATCATGTAGAATCATGCTTGCAACAAATAAAAGTTAGAAGCATTATGATCAAGGGTTATTGGGGTTTTGATGATATGATTAATTATGTTTTTACATTATAAAAACTTGTTTATAATGATCCTAAATGTGTGTAATAATGTGGAAGAAAGGTTGTGAAAAGCTTGGGTGAAAAACTAAGCAAATGGGTGGTATTTATAGAAAACCCAAAACTTGGCCGGAAGTGCTACGGATCCATGTATGGTGGAATCCGTATGCCTATATAGGTAGATCCATGATCCACAACTTTTTAAAAATATGGACAGGGTTGATTTTTAAATCTTTTCAAAATCTTTTCAAATCTTTTTAAATATTTTGCTTAGATCTTTAATGTACTTATAAAATCTAATTTGATTTTGTTCTAGAAGAGAAATCAAATCTTGTAAGATTTGTTTATGATGACATCAAATAACGTCACTTTATTATATCATTTATCCCATCTATTTTGCCCACTTTTATATAATTATTGCATTATTTGGTACTTAAATGCTTTAAAGTTGATAAATGCTAGTATTTAGAGTGTTTGTGAGTTAAGTTAAAAAGGCGCCCCCATATTTAGAGCTAAAAAGATGACATTTGAAGATTGCTAAATTTTCACCAATACGCCGTATCCAACTAAAGAGATATGGCGTATCAGCGCCAAGACTTCACAAGAAAACGCGTTTGACCATTTCCCAATACGGCGCATTTACTCTGTCTACATACGCCGTATCCATGAAGATAACTATTCGAAGATATAGTAAATCAAGTAAATTAGGAATGATATCAAAGATTTATTACGAACGTAGCGCGCACTCCAAGGAATCCAACCCAATACGCCGTATCAACCTTGCTGGATACGGCGTATCGAGTCTTTTTCAGACACTATAAATAGAAGACTCAAAAATGAGTTTTCAGTGTGCAATATCATATTCTTTATACCATACTCATTAAAGATGAATTTTAGAAGAGAAGATCAGCCACCAAGGTCAAGCATTGATCACGAATCCATAGAAGACATCGTGTAATTTTTACTCTCTTAATCGTTCAATTTTAATTGTTTGATTACGCTTGTATAATTACAATGGTTGTGGGCTAATACCCTCGGGTATTAGCCATCTTAATGAAAGTTCAATGTTTGGTTTGTTTTAAAAATCGATTTCTTAATTTATCATTGATTGTTTAATTATGTTTATCACCTCATACTTGTTTATGTGTTTGAATATGCGACCTATCATTCAACTGGATCTAGTGATACGGACCAAGTAATCTAGATACCGGGATAGCTCTCCATATCGTGTTTCATATTACTGGACCAATAGGATCATAAATAACGTTCTGTCTTTGTCTTTGAATTATGAGCTTAGTTGGACCGGTAGGTGACCCGTTTATGTTTCAGCAATCATGCTCTTAATTTACTGATAAAGATTGGAATAGTGGACTACCAGTATATAAAACACCGTCAAACAATAAGTGGGTAAAGTCCCGTTGGGCTAGGGTTTTAACAGGATCACCACTGCTTTAATTCTCTAAGATAGATTATAATTAAACTAAAGGATGCTTTATGCGGATGCGTTAATTATAACAGGATTAATCATGTCTAGGTGTTAGGATGATGTCCTGCCTAAGTCTTAAGAATGATATGACGCTTTGAGATAAGTAAATAATTGCCTAAACAAACAAACCAACATTGAACCGGATTTTAATATGGCTAATACAGTTTTCTATCATTTGGCTTGTACCGCTTTTCTATCTTCTAATCTTCTTCTTTTATGTTTATTGTGTATTGAATTGGTATTTGTTTCCACCAAACCTGTGCCAGTCTCTCAGGCTGAAAACCCCCATATCATTAGACAACGTACATAGCATAGGTTTAACCAGTAAATAGACTAATTAAAATACTGATAGAATATAGGATTAATGTTCCACTCTTTTGTTTGACACACTACTACCGCGACTCCTTTTGGCTGGGTACATGTCGTAAAGTGTTGTTTTAGGTTTTTTTTTTGTTTTTTTCCCCCCCCCCCCCCCCCCCCCCCCCCCCCAATTTATTTGTTTTTTTACCTTTTTTTTTTTTTTCTCTGCTAAATATATTTTAAAACTTAGTAATCAATAATTGAGCTTACATGTTAGCACCATCAGGTTTGACACATCAAGTTTTTGGCGCCGTTGCTGGGGAGTGAAGTTGTTTAATTCTTATTTATTAGTGTTTTAGTTTAGTTTAGTATAGTTAAGATTAATTTGCATATTTGTGTGTTTGTTTTGTGTGTTTGATTTCTTCATTGTATATTTTGCATATTGTGTGTTTGTGTCCATTATTACAGTTCGCTGTAACCTTCTGAGTCGAATACTCAATACGGCGTATTCATTTTCTTGGATACGGCGTATAAAGTTTTTCAAACCAATACAGCGTATTCGACTCTATCATCAATACGGCGTATTCAGTTAACTGAATACGGCGTATTAAGCTATTTGGCAGTTTTCTTTTCTAGCTAATTTATTACAGGATGACGACCCCAACATAACTATGGAGGAGTATATCAGGCTTGAGGAAGAAAAATCTCGTAGGCATGGTAAGGTGTATAACCGGGAAACTGCTACGTATGGTAAGATCTGGGATAATGAAGACGTTCACAACCTCAGATCTATTGAAACTGAATTCCCAGCTATAGTCTTTAACGAAACGTTAACATCTGAAGCAGCACTCTCGTGTGAGCCTACGGTAAGTTCTCTTAACAATGAAATTGAATTTAGAATATCGTTTGACGAATCTGACGATGAAGATTACACGGTAATTTTTGATAAAAACTCATTTTCCTATAAAATGATTTCTGTTGACAAATTGAAAATGGATTCGGAAAATGATAATGTAAAAGTCAATATGCCTTTGCTTCCATCACTCGAGCCTACGGTCAGTTATTTTGATGATTTAGACTACTTTAAAGATTTTGAGAAATAATTTAATAATGCCCAAACGTCTAAATCAGATTTATTAACTGAACCGATTTTAAGCCCTCAACGTATTGATGAATTTTATTTAAATGATGAAACGTCATTGTCCGAATATGATGAAGAGGAACAAAACGTTTTAAACTTTAATGATCTATTTCCTTTTAACGTAATTTTTCCCAATGATTCAAAATCGGATAAGGACAATGATGATGATTAAAGTAGATATTGAACACTCTACGGAGGATTTATTTCTCAAACCATTGCCTGTTGTAATAAATATCGATGATGGTGTGCCTATGCACATGGGTCATTAAGCTTTTTAGAAATAAGTCATGATACATGTAATAAATTTTTCAAAATTTGAAACTTTTATCAAGGAAATTAAACTTTTAATTCATGACTTGGAATCAATCCTTAACAAAGGATTGTCATTCATTTTTTCTAATCAAGAATATTGTTGTGCCATTTGGATCCCGTTCGGACCCAAATTGTTTTATAAGGAAGGGGAGTAAATTTGAGGGCAAGTCGTAACTTTAAAGGGACTTTTTGTAAACAAAAGTTGCTTGCCGGAAACAACCGAAATTGTATTTTAATTTTTATCGAGTTGTCTTTCCAGATCTGTCTATACGGCGTATTCAAACCCTATAGATACGGCGTATTGATTATCTGGACGTTATCCAGTCTTTATTTTCAGTACATTCTATACGGGACGTATTCATTAAATGAATACAGCGTATACAGGTATCAATACGACGTATCTTGGGGTATGGATACGGCGTATCGACTTCCTGTATAATTTTAGGTATTTATTTCGATTCTAACCAAACGAATACACGGAGATAGAATTGCATTTGTTTTCTGAGAATTTACACAGGACCTTGTGAAAGATATAAACAAATATTGGTAGAGAATTTACATAAGAGATCTTGAAGTGTTGGAGTCTTGAAATTTCAAAGCGGCTGTTCAACACGAATTATTGCTCATAAACGCAACTTGGAGAATCTACCGAGCAAATATTAGGGGAGTTCTAGTCTAATTCTTTTATATTCCGTATTTAATGTTTTAGATATACAAGAGGACGTTGTATAATTCAACGTGGGGGTTGAATTAGAATAATTTAGTTGTCCTAATTTTACATAAAAAGCTTAATTATGTTCATAATTTAAAGTTTTTTCAAGCTATTTTGTTCTAAAATTACTGTTACATAACCGCACCACATAAACCCTTGATAGATATTGTGAGGATTTAACCTTTCCGTTTCTAAATGTTTACCCAAATTCCATAAAATATGAGTGTGCCGGTGATGTTGTAGACTTTAGAACTTGGCTTGGTATATCTATTCGAGACCACAATAATAAGTATTATGGATTTAATTGGAGTAGTAACTTGTTTAAAATGGTAAAATCTTAGGATTACAACAAATCGCCGTTACAGTTGTTAATTAAACTTAACAACCACCGGTTAGTTAACCTTTCCCCAATTAACAACTTTTCCACTCTCATCTTTTTAGAGTGATGGATCAACTTGGAACAACCCGTAGAGCCAATCCTTTAGGAATTTACACCAACTATTTGTTTCGTTACACCCTTACACCTTAACCTACCCTGTTAGATTAAGTTTAATTTACAGTTGCTAGTTGCTTAAAGTGTAAAGTTTGTATTTCCCAAGTCTTGTGTCATTTTCTATCTTTGGTACGGTTGGAAATTTGCACATTACAAATGGGAATGTATAATTAGTAGTCAAAACTCATGTGATTTTACTACCATCACAATTATTGGTGAATCCGAAGAACGAAGAAATTACCGAAGGAATTATCCGGAATTATTATGATCATGAAGATGGTGAAACTACATCGAGATTTGAAGTTTAGTTAGCATAAAAAAATCAAAAAAATGAAAGAAAAATTGCAATAAAAAAAGAGAAAGAAGGAAAATTTGAAGATAATCGTTTCGCAAAGAGCATTACCGAAGGAATTACACGAAGGATCGATTATTCGTTGATACGTCAAGAAAAATCAATGATGTAGAGTATTGTACAAAGTGGAAGATATTGCCACTTGCCTTGTAGAGTATGTAAAGTTATGGGATGATTGGGAAATTGACCGTTACGGTAACACCAACTTAGGTTGTTGTTTTTTATCTATGATCAAGACGTTGTAAATAGTCGTGTCTTTGTTATAATAACGGTCGAGAAAAAAAGTGTCTATCAACTTGTATCTTAAGTCTTAATCTATTTGTTTCTTGATTTTTATTTAACAATAATTTACTTCCCTCTCACCTAATGATTAGCCGCTGGTTTTACTCAAATGTGGATGTGATCGAGCATGTATGATGCATGTCTTAGCTGCCTCGTTGGTTTACGACTTTTGGTGAAAGTTAGAAGGTTCATACCCTATATCATTCTTCATCCTAATTGTTGGTTAAATTCGAATGAGGATGTGATCGAACACACATGTCTATTCCGTCGCGACCATGTATGTGTGCTTCAGCTGCCTTGTTGGAGTGGTACTTCTGGTGAAAGATTGTAGATTGATCAACCGTACGCCTTTCCATACAAAAACCCATATTTACCTTTATAAACTTGTTACTCTTTGGCTTTAGTGGTGGAGATGTGTATCCTTGCCAAGCTTATGATAGAATACTCATCACAACCGAGCAATTGAGCGAATTAGTTACATGTTACCACATAGATTCGTTGAGTGATTTGAGTGTTTTTTTCTTCCTATTTCGTGAGGTGTTTGGTTGTGTACTTGTAATAGATCAAATAAGTGCTTTAACGTAAAATATCCTTAGGGATACATTTTTACAAACTTCTAAAGGCTACTTGAGGACAAGTAGGATTCAAGTGGGGGGATATTTGATGACATCAAATAACGTCTATTTTATAGCATCATTTATCCTATGTTATTAACCCATTTTGTATAGTTATTGCAAAGAATTGTTACTTAATCGTTTGTATTTGAGAATTGCAGTAATCATGGAGTACTTGGTGAAGTTATGATAAAAGGCACGCATATTAGAGCATAAACGCAGAGTTTGAGAAAGTCTACTGATCTGACAACAAACACGCCGTATTATTCTAGACCTATACAACGTATCCAAGACTTTGACGAATCAAAAGACCATTGCCTGACTTTGAAGAATACGTCGTATCCACATCAACGATACGCTGTATGTAATACTTTGGTCAATGAAGAAGAACAAACTGGATTTACCCAATACGCCGTATCCCAATACGTCGTATCCATCAAGAAGATACGGCGTATCCGTGCCTACACTTCACAAGAAACCACGAAGACATAAAGACTAATATGCCGTATCCATAAGCTTCTATACGCCGTATCTAAGGATTATTATACACGAAGATTCTGGAAGATATCAAACATGGTCCTTACTCCAAGAAAGCCCAATACGTCGTATCCCACATCGCCCGATACAGCGTATCAAACCGACTATCAGACCCTATATATAGACGACCCAAAACTCAGTTTTAGGTATGCAAGTGAATCCCTAAACCACCAAGTCAACCAAGAGATGATCAGAAGAGCATAGAAGGTCAGAAAAGAGCCTCAAGATCATAGGAAAACTCTTGTAATCTTCGCGTAACCGAATACGCGTTCGATTAAGGTTTCTTTATTTTAATCGTTCATATATCAAACCGTGTGTATTTTTACAATGACTATCGGTTGATACCTTTAGGTATCTGCCATGTTTATGAAGATCTAATGTTTGGTTTGTTTATCTTGATTGCTTAATTTATCGTTGATTGTTTTTATATGTTTATCAATATTATGTTTACGTGCTTAAGTATGCGACCTATCATTCAACTGGGTCTAGTCCTACATATTTAATGCGCTGCAACTTTGGTGTTGTTTGGGCGTAGGCTAAGAGTCTGGGATAGCTCTCCATATTGCAATTTATATATCTAGAATCATAGGATCACAAATATTGACATATCCTTGCCTTTAGTTTAGTGAGCTTAGTTGAGCCATAAGGTGACCTTGGTATCAACGAGTACATTCTTATTCCATTGGTAAGGACTTGGACAATGGACAACTAGTATATAAAGAGCCGTTAAGTAGTAAGTGGGTAAAGTGTAACACCCCCAAAAATGTGTCGCAGCGGAAATGTGTCCGGGGGCGTTACTTCATAATACACAGCGCTAGATACAAGAGAACGACCTCTAAATGTGTCGTTTGAAAAGTAATCTCGTTGATTTCCTTGAAATTGATATAACATTTGTCTCATAATTGCACCACAATGAAAAGCTTGAAAACAACCCAACGAGATTTGATCATTTGTATGTAAGTAGAAATCCATGAATGAAATCTTGTCAAATTTAGACTCCAGTGCACATCAAGTAGGCCAAGCATCTAATTCACCTGAGAAAAACATGCTTAAAAAGTGTCAACATAAAGTTGGTGAGTTCATAGATTTGTTTAAGTATAAATGTTGAACCAAGGTTCTGTAAAGTGTGTATGACCATTTAAATCCTTAAATGTCCTTCCAAAATGTATGTATGATTTTTAGAAATCAAATAGTTGTAAAGTATGCATGACCATTTCAATCCCCAAATAGTCACAAAAATGTACGTATGAACGTTGTACCGCAATTGTTCAAAGCATGTATGATATTTATATATATCACCAAAATGTTTCAAGTATGTATTTCCACTTTATTCAAGGCACAGTAAATATCCATGTGAGTATAAAACAATGATTACAATTACTTCAAGTTCATGAAACTGCGATATAGACTTGTATGTATGCCACTTTATTCAAGGCACAGTAAGAGTGTACCCATCGTAGGTGTTCCCTCCAAGAACACCTGGGCATTAATGAAAATAATATGTACACATCATAGGTGTCCCCTCCAAGAAAAACACCCGGTCAATTTCTGAAAAATAATCATAGTAAGTAATTGATTGGCCCTGAAGGCTCAACCAATCGTGTTCCGACATGTTATAACGTTCGTTTGCCCAGTGATAGCTAATCACCCTAACGGGGATTGTCAATCCCAAATTGATCTATTTCATAACATTCGCGCTCACCCTCCAAGTGATTTACAGTTCATGCAACCTAAGCTAATCCATAATCATTCGAGTAAAAGTATAGTTGTTGCATCCATAATTAAAAACCAATGTTGTATCTCACCGTAAGATATGCATATGAATGTATAACCAAGTTATAACGAGTGTTCACGCCCAAAAATTAAACCAAGTATTGTATCTCATCGCGAGATATATTAATAAATATGTAAACCAATTTGTAATCAACCATGTAAATGCAATTGTAAACAAGCATGTTCTCACCCCACAAATATATGTAAAACAAGTAAAACATGGGGCTATAAACTCACCTCGATGATGTGGAACAATTGGCAGAAATGCACATATTAAGCATAGCACAAACGGAAGCTCGACCAAGAGGTTGCGGTTTATCCTAACGACTATGACCCACTAGCCTAGGATAATGTACTTGAGTTTCCCGATGAATGGTATCACACCCCCAGACGGGGCCTGGACGGAACACGTGTCCGGAGGCGTGACTTGATTGATCATCTCAAGTACAAAGCATAAAGAACGACCTCTAAGGGTACGTTTTGAAAATAAACACCGTTGCATAAATTGAAAATAATAATAATAAGTTTTACATCAATAAAATTTGATGGATTCAAGTTAAAATGCGGAAGCTTAAATAAGTTCAACAACGGTATTTAAAACATAGATAAATCTCTGGTAAACCGGTACAGGCATATAGACTCCACATAAGTCAATCAACAGCATCCATGCTAAGCACCTGAGAAAAACATGCTTAAAACGGTCAACATAAAGTTGAGTGAATTCATAGGTTTAGTTCAAACGTTATTAAAGTGGACCACAAGTTATCAACACGTATGCGACAGTTATAACAAATACAACTTCACATAAAAAGGTATTTACGTTGCGCTAAGCTCATGACACCGAAGCTAATTACGTTTATAGCAGTATATTGCTAGGTTGAAACAAGCCCCCGAGGTATCTGACCAAGACTACCTTCTTAAGTTCGACATGGTATACTAACCGTTATTTATCGTGCACCCCGAGGGTAGTGAGCGCTACTTCACCGATAGGGAAAATTAAGTCCCAATAGATCTATTAATAACATTCGCGCTCCCTCGGACCGTCCTCCAGTCGAGAAAATTGACGGTTCATATAAGTGGGCAGTAGTCGGACTAAACGCTACTATAGCAACACGTAAACAGGGAAAATCTCACACAAAGTACTTGTGTCCAGTATTAAAAACAAGCAATGTTTCTCACCCCAATTACAAAACATTTAATCAAAACGATAAAAGAGTGGGGCTATAACTCACCTTGATGAAAAGGTAAAGAGAGTATCCGTCCAAAAGTATGGTCACGTTATGAATCAGCGTCCACGGTATTGAACCAAAAAGAATATGTGGTTTCGATTTAGACTCGGAAGATTAATGTACAACATTGATCAATGCACGTTCATTGTCATTTTTAGCAACGTTAGTTGTATAAGTTAAAACGTTAGGATTCTAGATTTTACGAAACGTACCAATATATAAAAATATTGCTTCTAAAGATATTATATTTGTATTGTTAATACACAAGTAACTTGTTTTTATAATTAAATATTTCCAAAATAGTTAAGTACTTTAATCGAAGTAGTTTATCATTTTAAGTCTTCCAAATAGTTTCTAAGTATAAAAGATTTTTTACAAAATTTCGGCATGACCCGTTCGTGTTTACACGTTTTCCAAAGTCGTAGACTTTAATAAAACCCTTTCAAACCACTTTCCCATATTTATCAATCCTTTACTAATATGTAACGTTTCGACGTCTAAAAATAAATAAACGTAAAACATCCTAAATCGTACACTATTAAATTATTCACTCACAACATAATCCAATAAACTACACCGCCACTTGTATGCTTTGGTGTTTTGCATATATGTTGGGCTTTGGCCCGTTAAGTCCGAAAATATAGTTTTACTTATCCATTTAATCCGATAAGCAAAATATTAAGTAATAAATACGTGACCTCAAGATAAGCTATCAATAAGCTCACAATAAGTCAAGTATAATAAGCCAAACCATATGAGCTCAAGAATGATCTCATGGTGTTGGGTCTTGTATGTGGGACGTGGCTTTAAGGCCTAATAAACTATATTCGGGCTTATTTAGAGCGAATAAGTTATCAGTTGCCGTTCACAAAAAGCTAGAAAATAAGCTAACAAAATATATGTTGAAACAAAATAAGCCAAACAATAAACCTTTCTATATTTTCTAGTTAAGCCAAAATATGTATAAGCCCTAATAAGCTCAAAATAATTAAATAAGCTTTCCAAAAGCTTGTTAAACATAAGTCAAACAAAATGAACTATAGCATATCATTTTTATTACACGAAAATAACCACGATCACAAAACTAACATTTCCTTATATTTATTTATGTATGTTTCGAAATATATACATACCCTTTTAGGGTTTATGTAGTTTTTAAACCTTTGTTTTTACAAAATGAATTGTACAACTAGTATGTATGCATCATAAGAAGTATGAAAGTACAAGTTATTTGAGAATTTGAAGACTTACAAAAACTAGAAGATTTGGATGGTGAACAAAGATTAATGACAACCCAAATGTTGTTTAACAAATACCCGGATGATACAAAAGATGAAAAATAAATGGGTTTTTGGTTGGTGTTCTTGGTTCGGCACAAGGAAGAAAAAGAAAGAAGGAAAAGTGAAGTAAAGTTTTATGTGTGTGAGTATGAAATGAACAAATGACTAAAGGATGGATTATATAACACAAAGTTTACTTCACACACTATTAGTGTGTGTGTGTGTGTGTACCGAAATAAGACAAGAAGAGGAGGGGGGACCAAAACTAGGAAAGGACATGGTGCAAGCTTTTAAGTAGGAAATTAGTTAGGTTGTTAACTTGTAGCAAAATTCAAAAAAAAAAGAATCCCATGCTAAGCATATGTGTGTGACCGGTTGTGTGCAAGCCAAAAAGGGGGACCAAAAATGTTTTCCAACATTCTAGGAATTGCTAGTGCTCTTTGAGAATTAATTTCCAAGATATAGCATGAACATGTATAAGTATAATTTAATTACGAAGCACGTAAATAACGAAACGAGTAACGGTAACACGAAAAATTATGAAACTTTAAATATTGCTTAAAAACATAAAAACGCGGATATTGCCAAAATACTACAACGTTTGGTGTCCCGGTTCGCTCCCGGAGACTATTCTCAGATAACAACGAAACAACTTCCCGGTTAAACGGTAAAGCTAAACGAAACATTTAAAAATTCAAATTACTACACGGAAACGGCTAACTTGTTGAACGGAAAATCTCGGGTTGTCACATTCTTTCCCCGTTAAAGAAGCTTTGTCCTCAAAGCTTAGGACGCAACCTCTGCAGCGGGTGCAGAGTTGGTGAATAGGTGCGGGTATTTCTTTTGCATTTGGTCTTCACGCTCCCAGGTGAACTCAGGACCTCTCCTGGAGTTCCAGCGCACTTTGACAATCGGAATACGACTCTGCTTCAGACGCTTGACCTCACGGTCCATAATCTCGACAGGTTCTTCGATGAAATTCAATTTGTCGTCAACTTGGATCTCATCCAATGGTATAGCAAGCGGTTCATCAGCCATGCATTTCTTCAATTTCGAGACGTGAAACGTACTATGAACTCTACTCAACTTCTCTGGAAGTTCTAGACGGAAACGACTAATTTACTGAACGGAAATTCTTGGGTTGTTACAGCCAACACCTCAAAGCTAGTTTCTAGCTTATACAACTCATCTCGTAGCCTCTCCTCGTCATCCTCTAGACTTCATACATGTCCTCACCTAATCACAAAACCTCCCTTGGCCTCCAAGCTCATTTCGAGTATAAATAGAG
>BQNB010083529.1:8042-26579 GCA_026074375.1 Tanacetum coccineum
TTTTTAGTTTTATTATTGCTTATTATTTTTATATTAGTATTAAAACCAAAACCAAAAACTAAAAGATATTCAAGCATAAAACACTAAACATTAACGTAAATCTCTATTTAATTCTCGTTGGGATACGACTCCGGAAGTTTTAATTATTACTTTTTCTAAAGTGATTCTTATTTCTAACGGGATACTTGATATTATATACATACGGATAGTACATATATATACGATTATCAAGCACACATTTCCTACTATAGTGAAGGTCCGACCAGTAGGTCTCCAAGTGTATCTAATATTTGTATACACCTTTCCTGTTGGTTTCCAAACTTTTCTCTTTGAACTTTTCTTAACAGATTTAGATTTAGCACGAGCATTCACATCATTGATAAAATCAAGAACACACAAATCATGATTATCAGAAAGCATGATTATCGAATTAAGCTTGGAATTCTGCACATTTACAGTTCCTTTAGGTTCAACAACACAATTCTTATTTTTTAAACTAGATTTAACTGTCCTAGGGTAGGCTTCTACTTTATTCTTCTAAGTACTACTTGGTGTTTGCTGAATCTTATCTTTCTTTGTATTGCCTGAAGGCTGTGATCCGCTAGCACTAGTAGACGGTTTTACTCCTGTAAAAGACAACATAGGTTTGTTAGAATCTAGGTTTGATGAAGAAGCTTTTTTTGTGTTTGTGTTTCCTGAGGATGTGACAGGCTTAGTGAATCTAACTCTTTTGTCCTTGTTCTTTGGAGTCACAACCACTAATTTGTCACTTGAATTGTTAATGCTAGGGCATGTTTGACCGATTATTATAAGCAACTCCTGAATTCGTTTGGTATACTTACAAGCAGAGTCTAAGGGATTATTAAGAGGATTTTGTGATTTTCCTTGTTCAACTACTTCCCTAAGAATCGTAGCTTGTTCCTGAGTGTGCTTAAGGTAATAAGAATGAGCTGTCCTATTATTTAACAGTTTAGGGGCTATTGGTTCCATATCAACTTTATGCATTTCTGGAGCAATAGGGTGTTTGGTAACAACATTATCAGCTAAGTCCTTTCCTTTAAGTTTTCTTAATTCATTCTTGAGAGTTGTAATGACCAAATCCTTTTCCTAAAGACTTACATTTAAATCAGAGATTCTACAGACTTTTGATTGACTTGACTAACTAAAGCATCACATTGTTCTTTTGATCGAGTACGTGTTGGTTTGATCGAGTCATAAAGTTGCTTATAGGTCTGTTTTAAATGTTCATTCTTAGCAATAAGCTTTGACACCCTATGTTCTAATTCAATATTTATCATTTCAATCTCTTTTATTTCCTTCTTAATCGTATCCTCATTCATATTTCCACTTAGAGATTTAATTCTCTCTTTCAACTTTTTTATGACCATGTCTTTCTCCTGGGACTGAGCTTTCAGTTCATTTAATTCAAAATATTGATCAAAACTTGGAGCACTTTGATTTGAAATAGAGTTGTCTCTTTGAAAAATTTCCTGACTAAGTTGAGTATCAACTTTTAAAGAAATGCAATGTTTTTCAAGAGTTGTATAACTTCTGAATAGTTTATCGTAAATCTCTTTTTCAATGAAATCCTTTTTGTTGAGAAGCTCAGTCTCAAGTTTGTGACACTTTTCACATTCATGCACATTCACAGAAGCATTTTCCACATAAGAATTCATAATTATGTTTACTATATCTTTGTTAATGACTTGTTCCAAGAGTTGTTTATTTTCATTTAAAACTTGATTCATTTTAACTTCAAACATTTTAGACTCTAAACGATGTTGTTCCATAGCTTGTTCCATTTGATGAAAGACATTTTGGACTTCAGAAAGCTCATCAATTAAATATTGATCGAATGTATTGAATAAGTCCTTCAGTGCTTTTACAAATGGAATTATTTCATCCCTAAAACAAAAAAAAACAAGCTCTTGTATGTTGTCGATACCCCCACGAGCCCCTTATTGATAGCTGTGGTCGTGTTCTTATCTTTGACAACCAACATCAATAACCAGCAAGATGGATGTTTAAGTTCTTTCAAACCGTAACAACCATGCTGACTTTAGGAAAGTTTCTTTTGGACCTCCACTTTGTTAGGTCTACTGAAAAGAGTTGGGGGGTTTTTTCTGGAATTCACAGCATTCTGAGACCAAAAGGCTTGTTCAGCAAATAATTCAGTTTGTGGAACAAATCGTGTTTCAAAATCTTGAGAAAGTTGGTTAAGAACAACATAATCGATTGGTGTAGTATTAACTTTCTTTTCTAACATTATAGGATCCTTTTATTTTAAAAGCATTTTTGAACGACTCTCTTCAGCAAGCATTAAGGTCTCTTCGGAGTCAGGAATCACAATGGCATTAGTTTTCTCAATGACATTACCATCATAAAGCTTTGGTTCCAACTGCTGAGCTTTCTTCAGATAGAAAGGATTTTGAAAACCTAGAGCTTGTTTAGTGGTATGATCATAGAAAAACTGAGGTTTCGTCAACATGTGAACAGTTTGTGCGGATTGATCTCTTTTAAAAACAATATTATCTAGCTGTTTGATCCTCTTTTCTAAAGCAATTTCCCTATCAATGTTTCTAGATTCTTCTTTCTTAAAATCATTTTTGAGAAGAGTAACCGTTTGCATTAAAGATTCCTTTTCTTTTAAATGTACGAAAATAGTTTATTAAGATGATCAATTCTCTACAAACGTGCACATAATCCTAAAATTTATCTTACTCTTTAAATCAATATTTTATCATTCTTTCAAAACTTTAACTTGTTCCTTATATCTTTCAAGCTCAACAGTTAAAGTATCATTGACACTTTTATTGTCCAAATTTATCTTGGTATAATTAGCTACTTGGGTTTTCAGTTATTCAATCACAGATAATATCAGTGCATTTTGTTGTGCAGAAGAATTAGAATTTTGAACACTTCATGTTGTGAATTCCAATCATATACAGGAAATAAGAAATGATGTGTGCTAGCACTTGGTTATTTCCAGTCTCTGAATGTTCACAACATTTCACTAGGTGTAGAGATGGCATCGCCTGCACAGCTTGATTTATTATATTAGTATCCACGTTATTAGGATTGTGTACCTCAGCAAGAGCGTCTGAACCATAATGAGATAAATTTTCCATGATAGCAACTTTGGCAGTGTTAAGTTCATCATAATCAGAGTCATATGCATCCAAATCATCGGCGTGATTAGCAGCATTATGGGTAATGACAGTCTGTGTGCTTGAACATGTTGCATTCCTAGATCTCTAAAAATGCTAAGTCCTCTCATGTAGAATTTTGACCATTTGCTTGAGCTTGTACCGAGCAACACTTTATTCCTTAAACCACGAATCAATCCCGTTTCCCTTCCTCTTAGGTATAGTACACTAATTGGACATGTGTCCGTCCCCTTTATAGTTGTAACAAATAACAGTCCTTTATTTCCCAGAATTGCTTCCACTTGCTTCTAGAGTGTAGGTTCTACTTGTACCCGAAGCAAAAGAAATTTGTCTCCCCCAACTAGTTTGTAAGAGTAATTCTGCTATCATTAATGTAGCTTGTTGTCTAGATTTGACGAATTCCTAAGTCTGATGTTGGTGGTAGGATAGCGAGATATGTCGACAGCCGATAGGAATAACATCATATGATTAATGGCATCAATGGGGTCATCACCTTGCTTGAACACCAAAACAGTTAGACCTAAGTCTAGTGAGGGAAATTCAGGTTGTTATTGGTGGTTAACTATGGGAGCATATTCAATTTGAGGGATTGATGATGGTGAAGAATAAGCGTTATGGTGAACTGATGATTGATAATCATTAGATGGATAAGTGATTGAAAGAGGTGTTGATGATTGATTGCTTGAGTATTGTTAAGACTGATAAGGTGATCCATATTGTGGAGATTGCATAGTGAAACTTGGTGAAATTGAGAGTTAATGTAATAAGTTGTTGAATGAGTTTGATAAGGGGACTAGTCATCAGATGGGTTGCAACCAAGCAAGGCAGATCTGAAGTTTTGCGTTCATCATTAAACAACTTCATTTGCATGAAATTCCATTGTTGTCCTAATACCGCATAAAGCTGATCAATGTTAGTTGTGTGCAAATCCTGAACCAGTTTGACATCTGTCACAAATTTGCTCCACCTCAGGAGGAAGATATTCAAAACTTAGTTTCTCATTGAAATTGTTTCCATTTTCAAATTTGGTAGATTTCAATGACATTGAGTAGCATGAAAATATCAAGTAGAAATCCACAGATGGTTTCCCCTTTCTTATACGCAACTTATCGATATTCATTATAAAGCTTAACACTCTCTTTCTTGTTTAGTCAATGATGTTCCTTGCATGAAACTTAAATTATTTCCAAAGTTCCTTGCACTTTATGATTGCTAGACCAATGCATAACCTCTGGAGTGAATCCTTGAGAATGATATTTTGCCTTGATATCACAATCACTTGAAATTGCTTCGAGCAGATAAACTCGAATATTTCCTTTGGGCCTAATCCCTTCATTTTCCTCACCGTTAGACCAGATAAGTGGACCATTTTCAACGATTCCAAGAAATCATTATCTTCCATGTTGTCTATCTCAATATAGCTCCATCTGCTTTTTCCAAGAATTGCACATACCTTTCTCCAACATAGGTGAGGATGTTTTCAGTAGGCACACCGACCGAAAGAATCGCTTGCATAAAGAGTCGTCAAGAAATTTGTAGGTTAAAAGCTTATGTCGGATCAACGATGGTGAGAAAGAAATTGTGTTTGAATTAAAGGTGCTATTTAAGTCTTGAGATTTGGTTTAGTTCGGTTTCTATTAAACTTGACAATATCGATTTCTCTCTTCTGGAGATGATTAGATCGGTTAATTCTTGGAGATGACTAGATCGGTTGTCTCTGAAGATGACTAGATCGGTTGTCTCTGAAGATGACTAGATCGGTTGTCTCTCAAAAATGACTAGATCGGTTGTCACACAAAAACAACTAGATCGGTTGTCTCACAAAAATGGCTAGATCGGTTGTCACACGAAAATGACTAGATCGGTTGTCTCACAAAAATGACTAGATCAGTTGTCACACAAAAATGACTAGATCGGTTGTCTCACAAATATGACTAGTTCGGTTGTCACACGAAAATGACTAGATAGGTTGTCTCACAAATATGACTAGATCGGTTGTCACACGAAAAATGACTAGATCGGTTATCTCACAAATCTAACTAGATCGATTGTCCACCCCGAATAAGACCTAGTTCGTTTTGTCACGTAGTAGAACTAGTTTGGTTCCTCACTGATTGTAACTAGTTTTCGTTGTCTATTACGAACCCAAATTTTTCAAAACTTAAACTCAAAAAGACACGTTTTTGATGATTGTTTTCTGAAATTTTTTGTACCAAAAGTGTTACTAAGCCTATAGGGACAAGAAAAATAAAAACTTTAAGGTTTTTAAGCCGAAAATTTTAAAATCAAAATTTTGACCTTTATAAAGCTAACGAACCCAAATGACACAAAATAAGAGATTTTCGTATGAATCTAAGCACACACACCTAAATCCAAGGATACTAGATTAAAACTACCTATGTAGATGAACTTTTAGTGTGGAATTTAAGCTTAGAAAACAAGAAAAAACCAAAAATAAAAAATGAATGGTATTAGAGGAAAACAACACGAAAACTTTAACAAACGCAATATCTAAACACATCACTCCATGGATCTTGATACCAATTGAAGAACAATCAGGTTAACATACATGGAAATAGGAAGAGAGTTATTTTAGTGAGAGAGTGGGTTGGATGAACACTTAAAGAGAGAGAAAGTAAACATAAGATAGAAAATGTATTATGTGTGAAAAATAAACAACCAACCACCCCTCCAAGGCATGGAGAGGTGTATAAATACTAACCTTGACCGGCTATGGATGGGCCTTTATGGGCTTTCCATGGGCTTTTCCTTATCTTTAGCCCGGTTAGCTTACTAAACAATACATTGTGGACTACGAGCTAGAAACATAAAATACGTGGAGTGACCGATCCTTTTTTGGATTCCTAACACTTCCCAACGAAAAATCTAAAAATTTCTGAAACACACCTTCTGTTCTTATTGGTGCCTTGTAATTCAGATGGTTACTGTATTCCCCTATCGAGAACGGCCCGCTGAAATCACCTGTTGGCTTGTCAGGATCGGGTATCCCTGAGAATCAATGCGTACCCCGAAAAAACTCGTGTATGCAGCCGACGGAGGGAGTGGGTACTGCTGAAATATCAGCGGTTGGGTGAGAGTGTATGGTGGTGGCATGGTGGCTATGTAAACGGGTAACAATTGGGTGGGGTACGGTGGTTGAATGGTGGTCGCGTCATGATAGGGCGACGGTGTAGTGGTGTTGGTCACTACGGTGGTGGCCGGCTGTAAGGTTTTGAGCACCCGCATGATCTCAGCGAATTGTTGATCAGATTCAACCTTATTTTTGTCCATCGTTTCCTGCAACAGTCTCCTATGCTCATTGGCGTCTGCCTGAATCGCTGGCTGTTCCGCTTTGTACTGTTCGAAACTCGCTTCCGAATCGGCAATTTTTGTCATCGTGAACCAGAATTCCCATAGTTAGCAGGATGAGAGCTCTGATACCAATTTGATAGAAACCAAATTGATAACAGCAAAAACAAACAACTGTAGTCGGATGCTTGTCGATAAATTGAAAAACAAAAGTAAATCCTATAGAACAAGAAGAAAATAAAACAAGAAATCCTAATCCTCCCCTAATATATAGGTGCAGATTACTTCTTTCTCAAACTAATACAAAAAATAAACCAAAATAACATAATTAATCATTAACTAATAATTAATGACAATTAGTCCCTCGACCCTAAAGATTCATATCACAAATAAATTAACTTACATGATCACACTTTTTTCATTTTTTTATTATATCATAAATATCCTTTCATACTAAAAACAAATTAATAATGCATTACATGCTAGTGAAAACTCTATTATTTATGTTTATACACATGTGGTCATGTGGACATGAGACAGAGACATTGACAAGCATCCGCGAACACATATTGTTTGAGAATTAGAAATTACTTTTCTAAAATTAAAACTGTTTGGAATCATGTTTAGCAACTTTCAATACATTTGTCATCAGGGTCTGTATTTTATTACAAAATGTTAACATGTATCATACTTTTCGTGGAGACCCTCAAAACCTCTTTGTGATGCAATAATGCATAATGCCCTCAACCTTAGATATTTATTGTTTTACTAAATTGGTTCATGTACCATCGTTATGATAAATTCCTTGATCCCCCTGATCCCTGGTGTAGCAAATACACGTTTAGAATCAGCTATGGAAAATATTCCCATATCCTTGGTGGTTATAGATTGCACTTATAATGCCGAATGAAGATAATTTGCACTTATAATGGTTAATATTAGTTCTTGAGTATGTTTGTATGCTCTTTAACTTTTCTTGTTTTTTAATATTCAACGTGTGATGGGGGTTTCACTAGAGTTTAGGAAGGTCGAGAAATTTTTATCCTCTATATATTGCTATCGGTGTCATTTAAGTTCCACCAATATTGTGGTGTTTGTAAGTGCTTACCTTTTACTGTCGTATGAGTGCTAATAAAAAATTCCTTAATGAACACTCCTTTTTTGGTTCATGTTCTTATATTTTGAAGTGCTTTTTTTACAGTCTCTTTAGTCTTGTGGGACTAAAGGAACTCTAATTAATCATCTACAAGTTTTAGGAATACATATTACCCGGTTACTGAATTAGATGAATACATATTACCCGGTTACTGAATCTCTCTTTATTTTCTATGCTAGATGGTGTCTTCTGAACCTTGAAGATAACTCCTCTGAAAATGATTGCCTGGCATGGCTCCACCTTCAAAAAGAGCTCGAAAGGACCGTACTCATGGAAAATTAGCCAAAAAAAATATTGTTAGCCTGGCATAGTGCCCTATCATCTACAAATCACATAGATTGTCATGTCCTTTCATCTAGCATATCATGTAAGTTGTCTAATTTATTAATATTTAGTAACTATTAGTAGGTACTTTAAATAGTCTTGCTGTAAATTAGCTATGCCTGAGCTAAACCATATCATGTATCCTATATATGGTGTATGATTATTGGAATACAAGACAACACACTTTCACCTTCCTTCATGGTATCAGAGCCTGTAAAACATCGATCATGTAAACCTTCCCTAAACCTGTTGTTCATTGTTGTGTGCTAGGCCACATGTTGATTTGGTCGTGCAAAGGTTACACCTGTGTTTTTCGTGCTTTAGGTCACGAATTTTTTTTGTTTTGGTTTCGACGTGCATAGGTCACGTCTTGTTTACCTTGCTTCTGTGATAATTGTGGTTCGACATCAGCACAAAAGTTTTTCATTCAGTTTGTTTTTTTTTACTTTACAAACTTGCTACCCTAATACCAATGTATTGTGCGTCCCCATACATAACACTAAGACACTTTACTACAAAAACCCTAATACCCTAATACAACTGTCCCCAAGTCTCAAAACCAACTTCAAACAACCCTCAAACATGAAGTATCACCTATCTCATAATGACCGTTCCGATCCTTCCCGGTGTTTTCTCTAATTGTAATAATAATACCACAAATGAATTGTTAACCACATTGCTTGGTTTGTTGGGGACTATGCGAATCACAGGTTCTAACCCTTTGACATTAAATACTAGCCACCAGGGTATTAACACTGCAATTGGCCCTAACTCAACCCGATTGCTATGATACTAACCATAGTGACCACCTACCCAACCCCTGTCGTACAACTTGTGAGCAGAGTCCCATCATATGGCCAAATATACTATCCAGTTACTACACTACAGGCCCAATTATTTAACCCATTTGCGCCTCCTTTGGCATCACAGGTTAATCCTCCACCGAGTTTTTCATATAAACTGGCCCAACCGACTACACCGGCCCAACAGGTTCAGTCCGGTTCACCAGGGTCCACGGTTACTACGCGTCAAGCAATAATTTTACATCTTGCTTTTACTGTCGGGACACTTCATGACCTTGCTTCTGGCGCTTGGAATTTCGATACAGGTGCGAGCTCTCATCTCAATAATTCAGTTAATAGTCTTAGTGAAATTTTTAATACGTGTATGTATCCATCTGTCTCGGTTGGTGACGGTCATTCTATACCCATTACTAATACGGGCCATAGTATTTTTCCAACTCCTAACTAATCTTTTCACTTAAATAATGTTCTTATCACCCCTCATATGTCAAGAAATTAATAATTTGTCGCAAATGGGTTCGTGACAATAATTGTACTATCCGAATTTTGATGCTTTGGGTTTTCCGTTTAAGGATTTTCCTGAAGCGTCGGTGCTTCCCCATAGATAGCACGGGACTTTAAACCCGTCACAAGCTCCATCTCATATCCCTCATGCTTTTCCTTGTTAGTCAACACACGTGGCATCAACATCTTGGACACCCAGGGGGTGAAGTGCTGCGTCGTCTTGTTTTATTCAACTGTATCGTATAATAACAAGAAGCCCCCGTTCTTGTCATGCTTTTTCACTTGGCAAACACGAGAGGCTACTTTTGTTAGCTCAGGTACTAGTGAGTAGTTATTGCTATTTGACATTATTCACTCGGATCTGTGGACATCATCCATTCTGAGTCCTTTCAGGTTTCTCAATATTATGTCTTGTTTTTAAGATCATTATTCTCATTGTTTGGGTTTTATCTTTTTGTTTAATGAAATCTGATGTATATTATTCCAAAATCCGTGTGTTATTTCGTAATTATGTTCGCACTCAATTTAAGTGTGAAATCAAGTCATTCCAATGTGATCATGGTGGTGAATTCGACAACCGTCGCCTACATACCCTTTTTGCCCAAAATGGAATTCAATTCCGCTTTCATCTCCCCAAACCTCTCAACAGAATGGAAAGTCTAAACGAATGGTTCGTACAATTAATAAGCGCATTCGCACCCTCCTTTTCCAAGCAAACCTTCCACTAACTTTTTAGATCAAAGCTCTTAATATGGCCACACAGTTACTAAATATCTTGCCTTTAACTGCTATTGCTAATGACATTCCCTACACTCGTTTATATGGAAAAGATCCCAACTATACCCTTTTACGCATTTTTGGATGTTTATGTTACCCTCACCTTTATCCATCTTACAAACTTAAACCACGTGCAACACCCTTCATTTTTTGGGATATGCCTATTCTCATAGAGGGTATCGTTGCCTTGACCTACAAACCAACAAAATAATTATTTCACGACATGTTACTTTTGATGAAACCGTGTTTCCCTATGGCTCCACCATACCTAAATCCTCTTCTGCTTATACCTTTTTAGAAGATACTTTTGATCTAGACCCTACTATTCCAAATCCTACCCTTACCACACCAACTATTAAACAAACTGATCCATTACCACACCAACAACATCCAACCGAACTCGCAGCCTAACAGTCCCTTATTGCGGCCCAACTAACACCTCCTTCCCCATCTTTGGCCCAAATTCATTCACCAGTCCAACAGCCATCCCCCATGGCCCAACATACACCAATTTAACTTCAATTCTCACCTATAACTGTTTCACACCAAACCATAATAGTTTCGGATCAACATGCACCCGCTATTATCCAAAATCCCCCAGTTAACCGAAACCCTGACTCGGTTCACCTTATGGTTACGCGTTTCCGTGTCGGGACTAATCGTCCCACTAAGCGTCTTAATTTACATGTGTCTTCCGTCTCCCCTTTACCAAAATCTTATCGTGATGCATTTAATGATCTAAACTGGCTAAATGCTATGCGTGATGAATATATTGCGCTTATTAAAAACAAAACTTGGACTTTAGTACCTAGACCATCGGATACCAATATTGTGTATTGTATGTGGCTTTTTCGCCACAAGTATTTGGCTGATGGCACGCTCAGTCGCTACAAGGCTCGTCTTGTGGCAAATGGTAGTACACAGTTGGAAGGTGTTGATGTGGATGAGACATTTAGTTCGGTTGTTAAACCAGGTAGTATTCGGACTGTGGCCTTAGCTAGCTTGCTGTCCCGACATGGTTCGATGCATCACTGGATGTCAAGAATGCTTTTTTACAAGGGGATTTAACTAAGACTGTTTATATGCATCAACCTCCTGGGTTGGGATTCTACTCATCCTTATTATGTGTGCTTGCTTCAGCGCTCTCTTTATAGGCTCAACCAAGCTCCTCGAGCATGGTTTCAACGGTTTGCTTCTTATATTACTCGTGTGGGATTTCATCATAGTCGTTGTGACACGTCTTTATTTATATACCGTCAGGGATTGGATACTGCTTATTTTTTATTATATGTGGATGAGATTGTGCTTACAGCTTCTTCTTCAGAATTGTTACAGAGTTTGCATCAGGAGTTTGCTATGATAGATTTGGGTCCACTTAATTATTTTCTGGGTATTTCTGTCACGCGTGATTCTATAGGTTTATTTTTATCTCACCAAAAGTATGTTGTTGAGATTTTGGAGAAAGCCCATATGCTTATATGTAACCCTAGTCAGACTCCCGTTGATACTGAGTCTAAACTAGGTGTTGGTGGTGATCCAGTATCTGATCCGACTTTGTATCAGAGTCTTTCAGGTTCTCTCTAGTATCTTACTTTTACTAGACCGGATATCTCTTATGCAGTTCATCAGGTTTCTCTTCATATGCATGATCCTCGGGAGCCTCATCTCTCTGCTCTTAAGAGGATTTTGTGGTATGTTCAGGGTACTCTGAATTATGGTTGCAGTATTTTTTCTCCATTCTACAACAACATTGGTTGCTATTCTGATGCAGATTGGGCTGGGTGTCCCACTACTTGAAGATCAACTTCTGGTTATTGTGTATTTCTTGGCAACAACTTCTGGTTATAGTGTCTACGGAAATACCATTTTTGGAGACAAGTATGGTTGCAGCTTCGTAAGAACTTCCAACATATACAGTGTGCAAGAGACTATAGTACCGTTAGTGTAATGTTACATTCATAAATGCACAAACTTGTACTTTTGATTGTGTGTTATCAATGATGTTCTCCAAAAATAAGGGTTTACGACAGAATTCAGTATCCGAAGAACCAAAAGGTGGTAGTATTGCATCCCCAGAGAACTTCAACACTGCACGGCCACAGAACCAATAGTAGTCAGTGATTAACGGTTCGGCGGTTCAGTTTCGGTTAAACTGGTGCAAAACAGGTTTGCACTGATCTTTATTTAAATAAAATATCTAGATATTTGTTGAAACCACTTCCAGCAGTTACTGTTATTTATTTTCTAACCAATTTCATACCAAACCAACTCTAATAATGTAATTCATATCACCTACACCAATTCCGGGCTATCCAAAAAGTTAGTCGCCCTGAGATTAGTCGACTCATAATATCGAGTCGGATGCCTAGGTAACAAAAAAAAGTAGCCCAAAATTAGAAAAGAACATAAGATTTCTTTGATCGATCTATTCAAATACTTCGTTTAGTATTGTCATTATAACACCTTAAGATAATGATTTAAGTTTATTTGGATACCAAACATTTTGTGGATACCGGGAGACTCATCCCCACCTTCCATCTTTATCTCATCCAATGGATGAGATTAAATTATCTATTTACACTAATGGTAAATTTTTGTACAATATAATATATACTATATATATATATATATATATATATATATATATATATATATATATTGATAAACATCTCATAATACACACACACATAACGTGTGTTTTCCTGAACTTTCTTTTTTTCTCTCTCTACATCTCGATCCACAACTAATATCAACACAAACAACTAATCGATCGATCTTCAATCGATTATCTTATTTTGAATCGATTATCTCCTTCTTCAGTTGATTAACATCAGGTTTAGATCTGTTTTTGTTTTAGCTTATTTGATTTGAATAAGCTTATTTATCATCGTTCGATTTTATGAGCTTATAATCAGCTTATTTTGAACGAATGATCTGAATCAATTGTTGCTAGTGCTAAACTAACTTATTAGGTGATTTATTATAAATAATTGATTAATCGTCATCATTTGTATTTATTTTGCGAAAATGAATTCTAAGCTACTTATTAGCTTATTTTGATAATTATAAGCTATCTTATTACTTATTTTATGTGCCTAGTGTTCATAAGCTTTATTATTAGCTATTTTTTATGTTTTGAAAAGCTTATTTAATAACTTTGTTGATATAAGCTGAATAAAAGTGTATTTTAGCGTATCAGTTTAGCATAAGCAGTTTTAAGTAGCTTTTGGTTAACGTGTTTGATATATCATATATGATACTTTTCATACGTATATTATATGATATCATATTTCACAGCCCGGATGATGATTCTTGGATTTGGCTAGTTTCTAGAGAGAGAAACACGTGGAGAGATATTTTCTAGAGAGAGAAAGCTCTATGTGTAAAATGGAAATGAATAATGACTAACTACATCTTCCAAAGTTGGAAGAGGTATTTATAGTTCTTACAAATACAGGGTATTAGCACCCGGTTCAAAACCGAAAATCATACGATTAACTATAAAACTACGAGCTATAATAAACAGTAAAATACACGGGGTGACCGAGTCTTTTTCTAATATCTAACAATTTTCCCTATAAGGGAGGTCATCCTTGAAAATACTAAATTTAATCACTTCAGTCTTTAGCTCGTGGACATTTGATTCTTCATTTGATATCTTGTACATTTGGGGTAGTGATCTTTTGATTCATCTTTGACTTGTCTTTGGAATGTGAATCTTGACTGCTTGAGATCATCACCCCAACATAATAAACATCATCTTGTAATGGATCACCATCTTTGCACTTTGTGAAGAAAAAGTCGATATCAGAGTTGGCGAAAGCTTTGACACCCTTTATGAATCTTCATAACTTCATAACAAGTGTAGGTCGTGTCTGAGCATTTGGTTATTAACTTGACATTACTGGAACTGGGTATCTCCATCTCCATCTCCATCTTTAAATGATCCTGTAATGAAACAGTTAGCAATAACGAGAAAATTGATTTGAAAAAAAATCAGTCTAAGTGTTAAATATGAAAATATTTTGTAACACTTTGAGATTTTTGATTGTTTGTCAAATGTTCAATAACCGTCAATTCATATACTGGAACAAGTTTGATGCACGTAGAATCGCACCATCGTTTCTTTCCAGTTGACACAAGTTTGATTCTTGTAGAATCGCACAAGTCACCTAACAAGAGCTTGTTTGATGTTGGCTCTAGCAGGATTTCTATCTTCATTGTGAAAAACCTTCGTTTCACTCGGATGTTCTGGCAATATCACAAGGATAATGTGTAGGACTTTTAGTATAGTCTTGTTTCCACAGTGTGTGAAAGACAAGAGAATTGGCAATGTGTCCTAACAAGATTAATTGATTATCTCTTGGCTCTAGACTCGATAGTGCGATTTGGTTTTAGTGATCGGAGGCTGGAGCTGACTGCCACCTTTTCAATATCAACTAACTCGGAGTGAGAAAGGCAATAATTATCGTAGTTTAGTCTCCGGAGAAATGAAACAGAAATCTTTTGAGAGATCCTGAGGGCTAGGGGTAGAGTTTGCATTGCATCACTGGGTCCCCATGATGTCATTCTACATGTCAGCAATTCATCATCGTGATCTGACAGCATATGTATTGACTCGGTTTCTCCTAAAGAAGTATGGAGGGATTTTTTTCTTTCATCAATTTATCCTGCAAGTCTTTTTCATTCTCTCAACCCCTTAGGCTTACCAAGACTTCATGACAAGAACCTTGTTGGTTTATTCCATACTAGCACCATCTCAGTCGGCACTATTCCATATTCCTCGACTTTTCGCCCCCTTTTTATGTGCATACCTAAGGACTTTCTACACTAACTAGTGATTGTCCCTAGCAGATCCCCTCCGTTTTGGCTGGATCATTGCACTTGTACCTAAACCTTAACCAACCTTATATCTCCGACAAAGTAAAAAGCATGTCATCAATTTGGTACACGTTCTCCTCTCCATTAAAAACTAATTGAAAATTTCCAATGAATTGTACTTATGATAGAAATAACAAAGCGTTTGGTACACTCGATTGTTTTATACTTTTTCAGAAATGATCCCCCTCAAATGTGCATACGTATTCGAAATTTTTAGCCCATTTGGCAGAGTATACACACAGTCTAACAACCACACATTTTTATTATCACATATTTTTAAATCACATTTCTCCCCTTATAAAAATTTTTAAACCTTTTGAACATTTTGGGATATCAATTGATTTAAATAAGTTATAAAAATTGAGAAAAGATGTGCCATTAATCACAAGTCATGTAAGAAACATATTAATCTCCCCTCAATCGTTGAGGGACCAAGATTATATTCTACACATAGTCATCAAAGATATACTAACTTATGACTTATCTATACAGGATCTATTATTTCACAATAAAGATAAATATGACCTTGTGTCGGAGTGACGATGTCACTCTGTTCTGCTGATCATGTTTACGAGTCAATACTCTTAGGTCCGTCCACCCGACAAGCTTTCAAGACTTGAAAGATTCTCCTGAAATTTTTAGTCTTCCTCTCAATCACCTCGAATAAAGTCTTCACTCTCTTCTTTGTCGTCTTACTCAGCCCATTTCCTATTCTCCATGCCTCTTATTAAATTTAACAGCCTGAAATCTATCCACCCATGAAATCTAGCTTGTCCGAATTCTCGATCAACGTTCCATCGCAAACTTGACAACCTGATTTTATTCTCATCATCTTCCTATTATCATCCCTGTCTCTGTAGATTACTGCTCTTGGTTTGAAGACAATGGTGTAATCTTCTTTGAAAGGAAAATCAGATGCATCCCAATTAGGTTGTTCCAGATTAAGCTTAGTTTGATAGCTCTCAATGCCCAGCTGCAAGTCTTCCACACGTTTCCTTATGACAATGTTTCTGGTCCATAAACTGACCGCGTTGTGCAAATTAACCTTGTCCTGCTTTGGTAGGTGGTCGAGCTTGCCTTGAATATGAAGGATGTTCAAGTCTTCAAAGTCATTGGGATGAAGACTTTTGAAATCCTTTTCTGAGATCTTGTACTCGTTGTAGTCAGCTCGGCGTAGAACTATCTCTCTCAAGTAGTTGTATCCGTATCTTTCATAAGTCTTGATACTGATAACACTGAGAATTCGCATATGGGATCTGACTGCATCACGATCTGAGGGCTCACTGTGTTTGTTGATGTAGAATTGCTTTCTGCTAAACCACCAGTGTGTGATACCATAAGCTGCACTTATGTCATATACTTGCTCACTTTCAATCCATAATGACGGAACTAATTCTTCAAGTCCAAAGTCTTGATAAAGAGCGGCTTTAAGCTTGGATATTGATAAAGCTCTGTTTCGTTCTTTGTCTCCTGTCAGAAGATACTCCAGATCTTTGTTGAAAAAGAATTGTGGTTGAATAGTCACCTGACCTGGAGGTCCTCCTAAGGGCAACGGATTGCTAATATCAGGAACAATCCGATGACCCTCAGGATTAACCAAATCAATCTGATTTGTGAGAAGCTTATGACATTCTTCCATCTGAAACTGAAGAGAAATGCTGTTCTTAGGAAAACCTTTTACCATCATGAATGCTGGACCTCAAGATCGGCTTTGCTGAGCTCTTCTTTTCCAATCCTTCTACAATACCATCTGATGAATGAGCCTATATCATCAATCTTGTTATGAAGCTTGTTTTCATCTAGATCTTGATGTGCTTTGGAAAATGCATTTGCCCAGTTATTGTCAGCTTCAGGTAGGTCAATTGGAGGAATGACCCATTCAGGTTCAGGAGAAGCAAGTCTTTCTTCTTCAGGTATTGGTCTGAACCATGTTGTTGTATCCGGTATCTTTGGCATATGAGCGTTATCGTTGTCCTCTGGATCTGAGACATGCTCTTGATTAGAAATTAGAATGTCCTTAGTAGATTGTTCATCTACCATCACCTTATCAGTAGGCTCTTCAACTGGATCCTTTGCTAGTGTAGACTTACGAGTTTTAGAACCCACCTTTGGATCTTTACCCTTGGAGGATTCTTTGGTGGTAGATGGCTTCTTAGTAGAATCAGACTCTCTTGTTCTTCTCTTCTTTGATGACTTACCCTGGTTTGATCCAGCTGGAGGGCCTTCATCATCATCGTCATCATTATCATCACCATCATGCTTTCTTTTATGGTCTTTAACCATGTCTGCAACTTCCTTATCTATGGCATTTTCATCCTCTAT
Organism: Tanacetum coccineum; assembly: GCA_026074375.1. Classification (NCBI taxonomy): domain Eukaryota; kingdom Viridiplantae; phylum Streptophyta; class Magnoliopsida; order Asterales; family Asteraceae; genus Tanacetum; species Tanacetum coccineum. The sequence goes on from BQNB010083529.1 coordinate 25,286, forward strand.
CAATGCTTCCATGAGAGCATGATATAATCTGTAGTTGGCATGATTTCTGTTGGTAGATTTGTTCTTATGCATGGATTTGAAGAGAGCACTCTTTAGATCAAATTCTTCATGTGCAGCTTTATCAGTCGACTTGATGGTATACATTGGCCCTTGTTTCTTCTCTTCTTGTTCCCTTTTGATTCTGATAATCTCTTCAGGACTCTTTTTAGATTCTTACCTTTTGCTTGACTCTGGAGCAGGCAGCACAGAGTATTTCTCAACTAAATCTGCAGTGTGTCTTTCAAGAGTCTTAAGGAGAGCATCATCAAGTTTTGTTCCTAGATACTTATCAACAACTGGAGGAACTTGGGATTGAATAGAAGCCAAAACATCAGCAGAGTGATCAAACTTCTTTACTTCAGACATATCTTGTTCTAATTTTGCGACTCTTAGCTGAAGGGCGATGAATGGTGTGATTTCTAGGATAGCTGTGGTGATTGCTGGAGCTTCGGTGTTGATTGGTGGTGTTGTAATGGTTGTAGGGATTGGTGTTGTTTGTTGCAAAACTGGAGGTTGCTCAAAAATCTCCTCGTTATGAGATAGATTAAGAAATTGATTTCCATAATCTAAAGGCACAGAGAAGCTTGACGATGTCAAAGGTTGCTCAGTAGTCTCTTTGGTAATGTCTGCAGTCTTTTCAGCATCCTTCATCTCAGTGTCAGCATTTTTGCGCACGTTAATCCTGTACTTGTAAATATCGTCAGAATCAGATTCAGTTTCTTCATTGTCATCCTCAGCATCTGCAAAAATTGACTCATCCGGAACCCCTGGTATCTCACCAGTTCCTTCATCTGAGCCACCAGTACCAGGCTGTCTCCCTAACATTCTCCTGCTATCCTTGAGAGCTTTCATTACGTCAGCGGCCTCTTGTTCAGCGGGAGTAAGAGTTTGAATACCCTTGAGCTTCTGGGTTGTTTCAAAAATAACAATATCTGACCGTCTTCTTCTCGCAGGTTTGGGGACAGATTCTGAGACAATTCTTGCATAAGTGGCATGAACTTGTCTTGCTGCAGCTTCTTCTTCAGCTTCAGTTAAGCTGATAGATTTTCCTAATTCCAAAGCTATGTCTGGTTCAGGAACGATGTTGTCATCAACTGACTAGAGATTTTCCTTCTGATAAGAGGCTCTGGTTCAGACTCATCAGACACATCAACAGATTCTTCAGTGAGATCTGCAGACTTCTTCCCTTGCGAACCTTTCCCTCTGCTCTTCTTTGAAGGTATTTGACTAGTAGAATACATGATGAACCTCTTGT
>BQNB010083530.1:0-26147 GCA_026074375.1 Tanacetum coccineum
ACCCGACACATTTATCATTATCATTCGTCGATCGAAAACACTATAAAATAATTATGTTATATATGTAACATAATTAATCATCCACTAGCTTTTGAATAAACTTAAAAAGATAAAATCTTATCATTTAATCTATAACGTATCACGTTAGTAGGGAATTTCATGTGAGGGGTTTCATTTGGGTATACTTTTTGACGAGTTGTTGGATTTACGATTTAAAGTGTCCTAGCTCCTCAAACGTTTACTACATGACCTCTGGATTATGATAGCCCGAAGAGTAATACGATATTTTCACAAGATATCAAACCAAAAACCATTAAACTTTATGAAATAAAGTTTTGGAATATCAACGATCAAACTAAGACTTGACATATTACCCCAGGTTGCGTGACGAGGCTGTTTACTCTCATTTGAATTAAATTTCAAATCATTCAACTACCTTATCAAGGTGAGTTCATAGTCCCACCTTTACATGTTTTCTAAATCCCGTGGGGAGATACATGCTATAACCATGAATACAAGTATTTTTCCAACTGTATGCTATCCTGATATATTATTGCCTAAGTTTGCCTTCACTGCCAATATTTCTTAATCATGAACCATTAGTCACTTGCGAGTGAACGTGAATATTGTGGATAGATCTATTGGGGGTGACGGAGCGTTGGTGTGCCATACTGGGGTAACCAAAGCACTAATTTTGAGAATGTAAGTGCTTAATTACACAGTCTTTTTACTCTAAAAACGGAGCTTAAAAATGACCAAAAACGGACAAAAACTGCCAAATATATGTTTGTTTTGCGATTTGTATTGTGCAGGAAGTGGATATCACAAAAAGGCAGAGAAAAACTCTGCACATCTCTATCGCGCACAAATGGAGCATGAATGGAAAGATGTGCAGAAATTCATGGCCAAAGTCAAAATGCCAAAGTCAGAGATAATACGGAAGAAATCATGCAGTCAACGGGAGCGGAACTGAGAATACTATTGGATGCAATCTATAACCCATCTGATGGGCCGGGAAAGCCAATAGTATAATTATGAAGACTGTGAAGACCAAATGGGCTCTCATCAATGAAACACAGCCCATTTGTGTACAATTGACAGAGATGTGAGACTTTGAAGGCTCGAATCTTAGCCCTTGTACAGCAACTCAGCCATTATACACACAAAACCACCTGAACATTTTGGGCTTAAAAAGTCCTAATAAACTAAGCTAAAACCTTATAGGGCCCAAATAAACCCAATTGGGCCCAATATACGAACCCAAGCCCAATTACTGGCCCAGAAAAACAATTTTTATAAACCTCAAGGGGCTAAACTGTCATTTTTTAAAGTGTTTTATAATAGAAAAATGGATGAAATAAGAGAGAGGACTAAAACTGCCAAATGGTCAATTCTTTTATTATGTTTAAAGGCAAGGGCTGTTTTGTTTTGCAGTTTACTCAAACTTTCCTTATTCTTTTGTATAAAAAAACTAGAGGGACCCTTATGTGCAATTACCAAAAACCCTTTTAATTCTTTTGTTATAAACACGACAAGGGCCAAACATGTCACTTTTCCAAACTCTTTTATAGTCTGGTTTTGGGGGTTAAAAACAAAATGAATAGAGATTAGAAAGAAGAGGAACTTGGGTTGCATCCTTTTTTCATTCTTTTTTTTAAAACCGAACCAGCAACAGGGTACCTTATCCTTTCCCATCCAACCCATACGGGCACCCGCCCATGGTTTATAGCCAATACACTATCCAAAGTACACCACCAGCTCACCATAACCCTTTACCTTCACCCATCCTTATAAGCTTTGCCAAACTTGTGCAAATCACACAACCCGAAGACCCATCGATGGCTGATGAATGTTTGTAAGGGCCAATGAAGGCTGTTGGGATTACCTCTGGGGACATACACATCACAACAAAGCTCAATCCCCTAAGACCAAGAGAAGGCTTGAGCCTCTTATAAAGGAAAAGAAAGCATGCGGAAAAAAAAAAACCCTGTTTTTATCTTTCCTTTGTATAAAAATAGTAAGTTTACTTTGAAAGTGTTGTATTAGTTTTATTTAAAGTTATGTTGTTTGTTGTATATTTTCAGCATTAATAAAAGTTAAGAGTTTTCTTTGAAATATTGCATTTGTTAAAAAATTCGAAGTATAAATTTAAAGCCTTTAAACTGTATAAACTTATACACATGTGTAGAGTTTTTTAAGCGCATATAATCTCGTAATACCCTTTATTTCTTTTAAAAAGCTAAGAAGAAGATGAATTTATAAAAATTAGGGGGGTGTGAGTGTTTGGTTTAACCTTATAAATGGGTCAAAATGGGGGTTTTTATTGGATAAATACCACTCAGCAACTTTTGGTGAGTGTGTAGGGTTTATTTGTGCACTGTAACCAAAGTGTTTTAGTATATTAAATAAAATTTTTAAGGGTCATTAATAAAATTGTCAAAATTTAAAACTAAGCCAACAAAACACAAATTGAGCTTAGCTGCTTATGCGCATAAGCTCATTGTTTTTGTGCTTGTTATTGAGTTTAGCACTTTTTAACCAACCCTTAATTGTCTATTGAATCTCAGCCAAGTAAAAAATCAAAAATACCTATATGTCATTTCTTGAAAACCCTACCTTTAAGCCTAAATTTCAGTGTTTGTAAAACTCCAAATGGGCCATCTCTCGCGGCGCTCTTCTCGCTCTCGCGACGCACATTTGCCTCTATTATAAATCTGTTTTGAAGTGTGTGTTTTTAACTAAAAAGCTATAAGGCTTATTGCATTAGCTTTAAAAGGGGCCCTTGTCCACTGTCTTTTGCCCTATGGGGCATGAGCACTAGATTTCGAGCAATCTTTATCTTGCTTGAAATTTGTATTAAGCACTTAGTTATTTAGCTTTATTGTAGGCTTATTACTAGTTCTTATGACTCAAATCTATAGCTTATTCTCCCTTTCTAGGTTAGCTTAATTTTGGCCTTAAGTAGGCCTTTTTCTGTTTTATGTATAAACTTGTCATTAAGTATTTTAGATTTCAGTTATTTTTAGAGGCTTATTAGATTTTTCCTTAGCTTTATATTTAGGACTCCCTTTCTTCTTAACTGTCCCTCATTAGGTGTAGCTTAATTTGGCCACCTTAAAATCAAAAGAAAAGCCAATAATGCTCTTTGAAGTTTGAGTACTGTCTAGTCCAAAAGCTCACTTTTCTTAGCTTATTAAGTTAGATTCAGCCCTTGTCCCATTTTGTAGAAAATGATAATAGCTTCAACGCCATCTACACTTTGCTTTTATAGCTTTTTGATAATAGCCTTTGGGAACCCTTTTTGATAATCGGGGTCCAACTCAGGGACCTTTTGCGTACATTCCATTTTTCTTATGATTTGCCAGAGTTAATGCCCCTGTTAGTTTGATGTTCTCCCGGTTGTCCTTATATCCTTTTCACTGTTAGTCCCTATAATTAATTGCTGTTAGTATAAATTTAATTTAATTAATTAATTTAGGTTTAATTTCATAAGTTTAATTACTTTTTATTTAAACAGTAACTTTGGGCATTTTTTTATTTTTAGAATTGTTGATTTTTTCTTTATTAATTTTTTTTTTCAAGTTTTTTATAACTTTTATTTTTTTTGTCTTTTTTATTTTCTTAGTTTTAATTAGTAATTATATCTTATAAAAATTCATAAAAAATCAGGAAATTAATAAAAAATATTTTTCTTTTTATATAAAATTTTATTTTGTATTTAGTGTCTAGGAAAATATAAATTCTTTGTGTAGCTTTATTTTTTCATTAAAATTTATGTCTTAGACCGTTTTACGGTGTGCGTTTTACCGTTTCATGTCGTTTACATTCAAAGACCTCCGTTTTAGTTCTAGTTTTCTTTATTTTTCAAATTAAGTTAATTCGAATTTAATTTTTAATTTTTAATTTAATTTAGGCATATTATATTTTCTTCATTTTATATTTAGGTTTCCCGGATGCCGTATTTTAAGTATGATATAATTTTAGGATTTCCTATAACTATTTTTGTTCCCGTAGTTTTTAAGATACCCCATTTCCTAATATCTGTTTCCGTAGATTAAATTAGGTGTTATTTAATTATTTTAGTTGTAATTATATCGTGTTTCAATCAGATCTAAATATTCTCCATCATTCAATTTTCATCAAACAGGATTACCTTCAATTGCAGCTCGTTGGGAATAACGACCCGGGAATATCCTTCTTTTCGGAATCTTTTATATCATTGATTCTATTCTTGTGGTATTTTATCCTTTTGTGGAATATTTGACATTTTGCTTTGGTTAAGGGCATTGGGCTTAGGATCTGTATTAGGGATGCTTATTATAATGTATATACCCATATCACGAATCAATTTTTGGGCTTTTTATAGTCGGCAAATCAACGCTATTAATCGACTAATGATCTGAACTTTTCATTTTATCATAAAACTATAACAAAACCCACACAAACATATTCTTAACAAATATCTTTAATAACATATAAAAATTACCAACACCCCACCCCCACCCCCCCACACCGACCCCCACAACCCATACCCCACTCATTACACCCCCAACACCAACCATCCAATTAAACCCACCCCACCACACCACAACACCATCTTTAATCACAAAATAATCATATCACACATCTAACCACTCCCCCCTCAATCCCCATAAATATACAACTCACACTTACCACAAATCGAAATACCACAACCCTATTTAACCTTCTTTAATAAACTTCAATCCCTCCCTTCTCCCCCTCAATTACAACACCAATACCATATCTATAAACAAATCTTCTCACCTATCCTACCTCATCAACAAATTCAACCCTAATAAAAAAATATAAACCCATAATATCCACACAAAACCCACCCCCCCCCCCCCACTATACCAAAAAAAAAAAAAAATATGTTTTTTTTTTTCTTAAATTTCATCATTTATTATCAAATGCGCAGATGCTGTCTTCTATAAGATGGTAGATAAGAGAGATTTATTTTACTCCTCTATCCCCTCCCTCCCCTCTAGTCTCACACCCCTTTGTACTCTAAACAATAACACGCACACACTCTCTCACATAAATTAAACCATATATATATCCTGTTCACACGCACTCTTCAGTCTCTCCTTCAGTGGTGTACAACTTATTAGTCGTCGTTATTAGTATTGTATCTGTGAATATAAAATTAGTAGTTAGTGGTGTTGCTTCTTAGTGAAGGGCGCTTTATCTTTTTGAGTATAAAGAGTGTAGGTGTTTTTTAGGTATATGTATTTGATCGGTTCAAATTCCATGATGAGTAAGATAAGTAGAATCATCATTTTTTTGTACTCGCACCCGTGCCCCCAACTCCAATATATTAGAGGTTTGTTCACCCTGCACCACTCCATAGATTGCCTACCCCCCAATCTTCTTCATTTAACCACCCAAATAAAAAAAAAATATAAATATACGCTACCTTACACGTGTGAAGATGTTGTATGATTAAAAATATTTTGATTATTTTTATATTAAGATATTTATTTTATAGATAGATTATACTTTACTTCGTGGATACTTCTGGATTTCTTTCTCGTGTGTTGTGTCTGAGAGCTACCGTGAAGTAAGATTGATTATTTGGCTTAAGTTGTCTATCTCTTGTCCGTTTAAAATAGATTGTGAATATATTTTAAATCCAAAAATCCAAAAAAAAATTAGTGTAACTTCTTTTATTTATTTATTTCCATTTTGTGCATGCGCACTCGATCTCAGTCCCGTGAGCAGCGACCTCCTCCACCAGAAGGAACGCCAGTTGTTATCGAACCTCTTCGTATAGAATACCCATTTCAGGAAGATCCTACCGTAGAGCCAATGGCAGACACTCGAACTATGGCTCAATTGCTCCAAGCACCCACCGAGGGGTACGAGGACGCAATCCTTATTCCTGAAATTGTGGCAAACAATTTCGAGCTGAAGCATGGGTTAATCAATCTTGTCCAGAACAAACAGTTCTTCGGTCATGACAAAGAAGACCCGCATGCTCATATCCGTTACTTCAACAAGATCACCTCCACAATGAGGGTCCCCAATGTTCCAATTGCTACGATTAAGCTTATGCTTTTTCCATTCTCTATCGAGGGAGCAGCCCGAATATGGCTAGAAAAAGAACCCCCTCGATCCATTCAAACTTGGGACGATCTTGTATCCAAATTCATCAACCAGTTTTTCCCTCCCTCTAAAACGACGAATCTTCGCAATGAGATCACCAGATTTCAGCAAAGGTTCGATGAATCGTTTTATGAGGCTTGGGATCGTTTCAATGATCTACTTAGGGCATGTCCACACCATGGATTCTCAGAATTGCATCAACTTGATACATTCTATAATGCTTTGAACATTAATGATCAAGATTCATTGAACTCCGCAGCAGGTGGAAACTTTTTGGACAAAATGCCTCGCGAATGTTTAAAAATCATCGAGAGCAAGTCCAAGGTTCGTCAAACACGAGCTAAGGCAGTTGTTGCCAAGGTAAGTACGAACTCTTCAACCCAAGCTGTTTCATCTGATGTTGCTGAACTAAAGGATATTGTCCGAGCATTGCTCTTAGACAAGAAGAACCAAGCTTCTGCTCCAGCTCCAGCTCCTGCACCTGTCAAAGCAGTTGAGCTAAGTTGTGTTACTTGCGGTGGTGCCCATTCTCACCAAAACTGTCCAGCCACTCATGGCAACGTTTATCGGGACAACATTTCTGAGTATGTGTCACAAGCCGCTGCAGCTAATTACAACCAAGTATCCAATTTCCGACCTCAAATGGTTGCAAATCATATTAGACCTCCTGGTTTTCCACCCGTTCAGAACTCTCAAGCTAATAATGCTAACAATTTCAATCGGGGGAATAACTTTAACCAAAACCGGGAGAGCAATTTCAACCAAAACAGAGGTGGAAATTTTAATCAGTCCAATTTCAGTCAGAATCAACTTCATAGACCCCAGGTTAATCAGTCTCCAGCTTATCAAGCCCCCGTTCCTCAGACACACAGTGTCACCAAGAACGATTTTGACAACTACGTCAAGGCTAATGATGCTATCATGAGAAACATGCAAAATAACCTCCAAAACCAGGGTCAGAGCATGCAAATCGAAACAAACAAATTGAATAATCAAATGGCAAATCTGACTGATATGTTGGCTAAGTTTGTAACTGCCAATACCGCTTCTACTTCAGGGTCAGGGACACTCCCTGGTAACACAGTTACTAACCCTAGAGAAGACTTAAAGGGTATCACTACCCGAAGCGGTGTTGCATATCAAGGACCTCCAATTCCTACTTCTTCAGTAGTGAAGCCAATACCCGAGGTGACAAAGGACCAAGTGCACCCTTCTTGCTCACAAAGTACCGCACCCGTCCAACCTCCGGTAGGTCCTGAACCAATCACAACTCCAGTTTTTGAGCCCATTGTTGCTCCTGTTGTTGCTCCCGTGCCAAACACTAAACCTTCAGTTTCTCTTCCATATCCTTCGAGGCGTGATAATGAAAAGAGCCGTAATCAAGCTAATGAACAAATCGACAAATTCTATGAAATCTTCAAAGAGATGAGTTTCGAGATTAGCTTTACGGATGCTCTTGTTTTGATGCCCAAATTCGCCTCGACTCTAAGAACCTTACTTGGGAATAAAGAGAAACTTACTGAAGTGGCTCGAACTTCCAATGAACCCTGTCTAGCTCGAACTTCGATGAATGAACATTGTTCGGCGGTCATCTTGAACAAGTTACCCAGAAAACTTGGAGACCCCGGCAAGTTCCTGATTCCTTGTGAATTTCCAGGGATGGATGAATGCTTAGCATTAGCCGATCTCGGTGCTAGCATTAATCTAATGCCATTTTCAGTCTGGGAAAAGCTTTCACTTCCTGATCTTACTCCAACTTGCATGACACTCGAACTTGCGGATCGATCAATTTCTAAACCAATGGGAATTGCAAAAGACATCTCCGTTAAAGTTGGTGTATTTCACTTTCCAGCCGACTTTGTGGTTGTAGATTTTGAGCCAGACCCCCGAGTCCCTTTAATTCTCGGGAGGTGCTTCTTAAATTCTAAAAACAGGTCGTGCCTTTGATTGATGTGCACCAAGGTGAATTGATTTGAAATAGGAAGTGAAGCCATCACTTACAAATTTGGATCAGACTTCATGATACTCGGCCAATTACACTCACTGTCGGCAAACAAAATGTGAGTCTGTATGGAGTGTGATGAATACTTCAAGGTTCTTGGTTTTAATGATATATCGCAAGTGGAAGAAATTCCACTCCGTATTATGATCCAAATTGTTGTACTTCTTCTCCTACCCTAAAACTCCATTTGGGGTTTGTGATTTCTTGCTTCTCGAAGAAGCAGACTCTTTCCTTGGATCTAGCAGATGATCGGATTTGTCCAGCATTATTCCATTCTACTATGTTCCTGAGGGGGACTTTCTTATTCTAGTAAGCCATCATTGAATAGTGATCCACCACTTCCCCCTCACACGTCAAGGAACAAATCTCAACTTATCTCCCAGAAGTTCGAAATGAGCTTAAGGTCTGTGAAAACATAAATACAGCCAATTCTTCATTGTGAACTACTGAGGTTGAAACTCAAGGAATTTGCTCGCCATCTGAGTATGCATTTTTGGGGGCGACAACATGTTGCCCGATCATTATTGCTATAGAGTGGATGTTGAGGAAAAATTCCGCTCTCGTTAAAAAAGTGCTAAAGTCCCTCAAAGCGAGCTCTCGCTTGGAAACTTTCTGACTTTCAGGGTATTCAACCCGGAATTTTGTACCACTAGAATTCTTATGGAAGAAGGACTATGCACCAGCGGTCCATCATCAAAGAAGAGTAATTCCAAAAATCCACGATGTTATTAAAACAGGAGGTTTGAAAATACTTCTCGAAGCTGGATTGATTTACCCTATCTCCGACAGTACCTGGGTTAGCCCGTGATACACTTGATGAACCAAAGAAGGGAGGAATGTCTGTGGTAGTGAAGAGAGAAAATGTGTTGGTTCCAAATCGTTTGTTATCCGGTATGGCGGGTATGCATTGACTATCGTAAGTAAGTTAATGGAACGCCACCGCAAAGACAACTTCCCTCTACGTGCATGGACCAAATGCTTGAGAGATTAGCGGGGGAATGAAATACTATGTTTTCCTCGCATGGTTTCTCCGGTTATTTACAAATCCAAGAGACCCAACGTGATCAACGGAAAAGACTTACTTTTACTTGCCATACGGAACGTTTGGCCTACCGTAGCCATTGCCTTTCGGCTTATGCAAATGCTCAGGCACGTTTCACGATGTATGTTAGCAATTCTTTCTATGACATGGTTGAATGAAGACGATGGAGAGTCTTTTGGACGGACTTCTCGGTTTTGGGAATTCTTTTTCAAAACTGCCTCTCCGTTTTTAGACACTGGCTTCAAATGGTGTGAGACACCAACTTAAGTCTTAACTGGGAGAAGAGCCAATTTTATGGTCAAATTGAGGGCATTGTCCTCGGCCATAAGATTTCTAGAAATAGGGATTGTGAGTTATGACAAAGCCAAATCGATTTCATTGCAACTTTACCTCATCCCACACACCGTCAAAGGACTTAGGAGTTTTCACGTTTCAGTGCCGGTTTTGACCGGCGGTTCATCAGATTTCTCATAAAATATCCAGACCATATGACCCATCTCCTGAGAAGAATACTCCATTAATCTTTTCCGATGACTGCATTCGTGCTTTCCACTCAAACCATTGAAAGATATAGAACTTACGGAAGCTCCAATCTGATTGCTCCAAACTGGGACTTCCTTTGAACTTATGTGCGATGCAAGCGGATTTCGCCATATGTGCAGTTTTAGCGGAAACGTCTACGAGATAAATTTTGGCCTATCCCACTATGCATTGTATGACCTTGATTGAAGCACAAACGTAATACATCTACGAATGAAAAGAGTTACCTTGCCATAGTTTATGCTTTCGAGAAATTCAGGTCTTACATATCATGAACAAAAGCTAGTGATACGACCTGCCGCCTCTTAAGTATCTCTGTGCAAAAAAGGGATGCCAAGGCGGAGATTGGCCTCCGATGGGTTCTCCTCTCCAAGAATTTGACTTCAAAGTTTATTGTACTAAGGAGCGGAGAATTGCCTCGCAGCTGATTCATCTGTCCTAGATTGGAAACCCGTATGAAACGTCAATGATCCTAAAGAGATAAATGAAAGTTTTCTTCTTGAGACGTTAATTATGGTGCACCTTTTGTGGAGCTCTAGAAACCCCGTGGTTTGCCGACTTTTGCAAATTATTTCCACGACGCGGTATCTTCGTTGTGAAGGGCATGTCAACACCAACAGAAAAATAAGTTCTTCAAGGACGTAGAACATTTTTTTTGGGTTTTGACCCTTATTGTTTAAAGTTGTGCGTTCAAGTGATCAGGCGATGTGGCATGGCAATGATGAAGCTTTGAGATTCCGCTCTCGCTTGCCTCATATGGACCACCGGGGGAATCATGGTGAAAACCTCTCGCAAAAAGATCTTTGCTCTCGGTTTCTTCGTGGCCAACATCTATAAAAGATGCACAACGATTTGTCGAAGAACTGTGACTCGTCGCCAACGCAAGAAAAACCTTCACAACGTGATGAGATGCCTCAAAAACTCATTCAAGTTGTGAAATTCTTTTTCTTTGACATGTGGGGCATCGACTTTATGGGCCCGTTTCCCGTCTTCACGAGGGAACATGTATATTCTCGTTGGCAGTCGGACTATTTGTCAAAATGGGTTGAAGCTAAAAGCGATCCCCCCACCAATGATGCCCGAGTTGGTTTGCAAATTGTATGAAAATCTCTCTTCGCATGATTTGGTTCTCCCCCGTGCAATCATAAGTGATCGCGGAACCATTTTTGTTATATACCAGTTTGCAAAGGTCATGCAGAAATATGGTGTTACTCACCGTCCTCTCCCACCGCTTTATCACCCACATACAATGTGGGGCAAGTGGAAGTATCAAATCGTGGCTTGAAATGAATCCTTGAAAGGTCATAGGTGAAAACCGTGACCTCCTGGTCTTTGGACAAACTATGATGATTGCACTATGGGCTTACGCACAGTCTTACAAATCACCCATCGGTGTACTCCTTACAAGATTGTGTATGGAAAGGCATGCCTTCTTCCGATCGAGCTTGAGCACAATGCCTACTGGGCCTTAAAGCAAGCAAACTTCGATCCTGTATTACGGTGATCACGGGAAAGTTCAACTCAATGAACTAAATGATACTTCGTGATCATGCATATGAGATACGCTTTATCTATAAGGCCAAAACTAAGAGGCTCCATGACTCTAAGATCCAAAAACCGTGTTTTCAACATCAGGTGACATCGAGTCCTACTACTTTAATTCAAGATTAAAGATTTTCTCGGGCAACTAAAATCCCGTTGGAATGGCCACTTTCTCCATCACTAAAGTATTTCCATACGGCACTGTTGATGCTTTTCTCAAGCCAACGGTGGCGAAATTTCATAAGTGACCTATGGTCATCGCGTCAAGCACTACTTTGAGAGGGGGGACGTAACCAACACTTGGTAGTTCCAGATCTCCACAAACTTTCCCCAAGGATCAATAAATCCTTGTGATGGGTCAAGCATCGCGACCCTAAACAAGCGCTTCGTGGGAGGCACCCCATGCTTATCCGTAGTTGTAATAAGTGTTGTTGTTGTAAGATAGCTTGTCTTTTCCATTACCCGTGTTTCCATGTTGTTGTTATTGTTTACTGTCAGTGATTGCCACGGAATTGTGTAAGACTCTCAGTTTGGTTGCTCTTTCATCAAGAGTTTCATCATCCTCAGCTTCAATTTTGGGAATCCGATATCCTAAATCTTATCGGACTACGTTTTTTCTTTTGGCATATCCTCATAATAAAAATAAGGCCCCTTAGATTAATGTAGTACCCTTCAAAACATCGAGGACGATGTTTAGTTCTAGTTTGGGGGGGTATCTTCGATTTGATTGTTGCCTGCAGCATTGTTACCACGTAAACCCGTTTTTACCACCAAAATACCAAAAAAATGAAAAAATTAAAAATTTTTCAAAAATATAAATAGTGTTTTGTCACAGTTTTGCTTTTTATTTTGGGTAGAGTTGTAAGTATATATTTTTGACCATTGATCGGGCGTGTTGAGCCCTAGTAGTTCCTTTAGCCAAGTTTCACGAATTATATAGCTTTGAATTTTAATATTGTGAAGAACGATGAAATGATTGAGTTAATTATAAGTTTAGGTGCTAAGAATGATTCTTCTAATAAACTTATACAAGTTACTCTGTGGTTTTCTCTCCCGTTAAATTCTAATCCAACTAATCATAACGTAATCAATTTAATTTCAACTAAGTCACTGATGTTTTCAGAAAAAGCTTCAAATTTGTAACTTGAGTTTTCAAAACGAGATTTTGTAGTGATTTAAAAGATAAATGCCAAAGAAGCATGAATGAAATGTGAATGCAAAAATGCATGAATATGGAAATTTTGCCAATGAAGCATGCAGTTGATATTATGGAGCAAGTAAAAGATGTGTCGTGATATCCCACTCCGCTAGCAACGAGGTGGGGGTTCAAACTAAGACGTCTTTTGCATTCTAGGGATTTGGTGTGTCGTGATATCTCACTTGGAGAAAGGTATCTAGGTGACGGGTTCAAACTAAGACAACAATCTTCGCCATATTTGGAATAAGTTGTTGATGTGATTTCCATCTCGCTAGCAAGGGGGGAGGGTTTTCAAATAAGAACACCGGTCGTTGGTTGTGATTTCCTGCTCCGTCCCACATCCTACCTAGCCTCCCCCCACACAAACATTTTTTTTTAACCACGAGGTAGGGGTTCAAACTAAGCAAGCATTCCTAAGCTTTAGAACTTATGATTATGATATGAAAATGTTGCAAAAAAAGTTCTAGTGTAAATCTCGAATCAAGTCGAAGTCTTAATAGTTGTTGCTTGGGAGTCATGATTCATTTTGAATTATGACTATGAAAATAAGTTGGTTCTATGGTTAAATCTAAATGAGTACACGATCCACTCGTATATCAATGTTGGGATGTGGAAAATTCCACAAGTATAAAGTATGAGGGCTTAACATTTAAACTTTATATCGACAAATGATACTTGTTTATTTGCTTAGCTTGGATCTTTGTGAAAAAATCTGAGGACGATGAAAATTATCCGTCAGGACATCCGTAGATCACTCTAACGGTGCGCTTCATTCTATGATCCCAAGTATGATAAATAAGAAAGCCAAATTGTTTTAAAAAATGGGAAAATCTCCAAAAAATTTTAGTTGTGTTAGTGTAATCAGAAAATGGTAACAAACGGGGCCTACGGGTTTACTTCATAAACCTTTGTGAGGGACACACAAATACCTTAGTTTGGGGATTGATAAGGTGCTTAATTACACATATCTTTTACCTCTAAAAACGAGCTTAAATGACCAAAAACAGACAAAAACTGCCAAATATATGTTTGTTTTGCATTTGTATTGTGCAGGAAGTGGATATCATCAAAAAGACAGAAAACCAAGCCAAAATGACAAAACTGAGCATGGAATGGAAAAGACTGTGCAAAAGCAAGGCCAAAAGTCCAAAAATGCCAAAAAAATGGTGCCTCAATCATTTTACTAAGCCCATTTGTGTGAAATTGACAAAGACTGTGAAGACTTTGAGTGCCCTATCCTAGCCAGTTACGCCAATCTCAAGCCATTGTACACACAAACCCACTCCATAACCTTATTGGGTTGAAAAAAAAGCCCAATACCAGCCCAAAAGCCATTACAAGTACCAAAAAGCCCATATACAGCCAATAGCCCAAAACAATTTTTTTTATAAAACTCAAGGACCAAAAATGTAAATTTTAAAAACTTTGTTTTATAATTAAAATTGAAAAAAATAAATTTTAGGGGCTTAAATTGCCAATTTTGAAAGTTATTTTATAAAAGAAAAGTGGTAAAACAAAGAAGGACTAAAACTGCCAAATGGCAGTTTTCCTTTTAGTATATAAATAGAGGACAGTTTTGCAATTCCCCTAAACCTTCTTTGTTTTCTTTTCATAAAACGGAGGGACCAAAAGTGACACTTTCCAAACTATGTTATAACTAAAAATCGGCCAAAACAAAATGAAAAGAGAAGGAAAGATGGGGGGGCATTCTTGCCTCTTCCCCATTCTTTCCTTTTAAACCCTGCAACCCACCCCTGCCATAACCCACTCCCGCCAAAACCATACCACCCCAATTTCCCACGGTTTTTGGCCAAAACCACCTTTCCAGCTCACCCCTCACCTCTTCCCACCTTACCCTGCCCTTATAACCCCTTTCCCTGCACAAACACTCAACCCCGAAAACCCCATGAATGGTGAGATGAAGAGAAGACCAAATGGAGGGCTAGGATTAAGTGTGAGCATTCCTACTCTCACAACAAACTCGTCCCAAGTCTTTTGGACCAGTATAAAAGAGCCAAGACCAAGCCGAAGACAAACACACCATTTTTTTTATGTTTTTAGCTAAATTTTAATTCCAAGCCTTTCTTTTAAGCATTTTAAGTGTATTCAGTTCATTTTGTAAGCTTATCTTGTAATACTTTCAGTTTTAAATAAAAGTTAAGAAGTGTTTGTAAAAATTACCATTGTCAAAATTTGAAGTATAATTTAAAGCTTTTAATTCTGTTTAAACCTATATAAACATGTGTTAAAGTTATTAAAGTCACTGTATCACCTTCATCTCACCCTTTCTTCACTAAAATCAGTTAAAAAACGAATTTTATACATTTAAGGGGGTGTTTGGTTTAGTGTTAAAATGGGTCAATATGGGTTGGTTATGGGTTGTAACCATCAGCAAATTTGTGAGTGTGTAGGGTTTTTTAAACAGCCACTTTGAAATTACCACTTTAGTATCTAAAATAAATTTTTAAGTTTCTTTTGGTTTCTGTCAAATATTGAATAAGCTAAAATGAGCTTAAAGGCGCCTCAAGTGCTTATGCAGCTTAAGCCACCATTTGTGGGCTGTTTGTTGTTTGTTTCTAGACTATTTCCAACACCCTTGAGCAGTTCCCTTTAAATTACCAAGTATAAGTCAAAAACATGGCTTTGCATTTTTTTGAAACCCTTAATTTTAAGCTCAATATCAGCAGGTTTTTAAGTGTGCCTATTAGTTCAAATGTTGAAAATAGCTGAACTTTACCCCTTTTACATCTGGTCTTTGGTTGGTTGTGGCTTAAAAAGTCTTATGAGCTCATTTTTCATTAAGCCCGAAAAAGGCCCCTAGCCACTGCCTTGCAACCTCCCCTGGTGCTGAAACCAATTTTCAGCACCCTTTTTCTAGCTTATTTGCCATTAAGCCATAGGACATTAGTGCTTTTTAATATAGCTTATAGGTAGGCATTTTAGGTTTAGCAGCTTAAATCCCTTAGATAGCTTATTTATATAGCTTATTTAGTGCTTAAAGTTCCCTTTTTTCTGTTTTCTTTTAAAAACTGTTAATATAGCCTAAGTACTGCCCAGCTTATTTTAGGGCTTATTCTAGAAAACATAGCTTATTTAGGATTCCCTTTTCCCTAGCAGCCTATTTCCCTTAGTTTTATAGCTTATTGTGCCTTAAACCCCAAAAAGAAAGAAAAATAAGCTAAAAAGCTTATTTAGCTTTTGCAGCCCCAAAAGCTCACATTTATGGCTTATTCTTTGAGATTCAGCTTATGTGCCTTTTATGAAAAATTGTCCCCTTAAGCCTGAACAAGTTTGCTTCTTTGGCTTTTTGGCTATAAGCACTTTGGACCCACCTTGCAGTCGGGGGGGTCCACTTCAGGACCAATTGTGTACTTTCTCTTTTCTTGTTTAACCAGTGTTAGTCCTTGTGGTTAGTTAGATTTTTTTTAACCCTGTATACCGTTTGTCCTAGTTGCTTTTCACTGTTTAGTCTTTAGTTTTTAACAACAGTTAGCTTTAGTTAGTTTATTTAATTTAATTAATTAAATTTAGGTAAATTTAAGTAGTTTAATTACTTTTTATAAATCAGTTAATTTGGGCATTTTTATATTTTTAGAATTGTTAACTTTTCTATATTTAATTTTATTTTTCAGAATTTTTATAACAACTTTTTCTTTTTTGCTTTTTCTTTTTCTTAGTTGTAATTAGTTTTTATCCTTTAAAAAATTTATAAAAAATCCAAAAATTAATAAAAAACATTTTTCTTTTTTTATAAATTCTTCTTTGTCCATTTAGTGTCTATGGAAAAAATATAAAATTAGTATAGGCTTAATTTTTCTTAAACTTTCAGTTTTAGACCGTTTTTACCGGGTATTTATGCGTTTTTCCGTTTCTTTCATTTGCATTTCAATCGACCTCTGTTTTAGTTCTAGTTTTCCTTATTTTTCAAAATTAAGTAATTAGGATTTAATTTGATTTTAATTTAATTTAGCACATTTATTTTTCTTAATTTTTAGTATTTAGGGTTCCCTGTTACATTTTTCTGTTCCCCGTCATTTAATTTAGATTTAATTTTAGGATTTCCTTTTACATTAATTTTGCTTCCCGTAGTTTTTTATGATCCCCATTTCCTTTGCTTGTTTTCCCGTAGATTAAATTAAGTTTTATTAATTTTAGTTATAATCATATCAGTTTCTCCATCATTCAATTTCTCATCAAACCAGGATAAATTTCAAATTGCCGCCTCGTTGGGACATAGAACCGGAATATCTCTTCGGAATCTTTTTATAATCGATTTGCCTAGTAGTATTTTATAAGTATATATTTGGCGAACCACGGCCCATCAGGTCACCCCTTATAAGCTCGTGTACGGAAAGGGCATGTCAGCTAGGTTTGAGCTCGAACGTGCACAAAGACTACGGGGTCTTGAAGCATGCAAACTTTGACTTTGAGACCGGGGGTTGATACATAAAAGTTCCAACTCAATGAACTAAATGAACTTCGTGATCATGCCTATGAGAACTCTTTGATCTATAAAGAGAAAACAAAGAGGATCCATGACTCAAAGATCAAAAACCGCGTTTTCAACGTTGGTGATCAAGTCCTCCTCTTTAACTCTCGATTAAAGATGTTCTCAGGCAAATTAAAATCTCGTTGGTCTGGACCGTTCACCATTACCTAAGTCTTTCCGTACAGCACCGTTGAGTTATCTCAAAACTCCGGGCCAAATTTCAAGGTGAACGGTCATCGAATTAAGCACTACTTTGGAGGGGACGTACCACAATCGGTTGTCCCGGATCTCCAAATCTTCCCCAAGGACAAATAAATTCGGGGATTGGGTCAAGCTTAGTGACCCTAAACAAGCGCTTCGTGGGAGGCACCCCATGCTTATCCTTCTGTTTTCTTTCTTATTTTTATT
This sequence comes from Tanacetum coccineum, assembly GCA_026074375.1. Taxonomy (NCBI): domain Eukaryota; kingdom Viridiplantae; phylum Streptophyta; class Magnoliopsida; order Asterales; family Asteraceae; genus Tanacetum; species Tanacetum coccineum. Next base: position 17,348 of record BQNB010083530.1, read on the forward strand.
GTGATGTGAGGAGGCTTGTACTCTTCCAATTTCTTGTTGTTTGTTCTTTTGTGAGAGGTGTGCCTCTTTCCATTCTCGTTTGCTTGTGTTTTTATGATTTTCCAAGATTGTCCTGGATTTTTGAAGCCTCTCGTGCTTGTGGTTTTGTCCTTCGATCACTCGAGCTTCAAATCCTCAGCTTCATTTTAGGAATCCGATATCCAAATCTTATCGACTAACGTTTTATCTTTTGGCATACTTAATAAACAGCCTTAGATTTACATAGAGACCATTCTTAAAACATTGAGGATAATGTTTAATTCTAGTATGGGGGGATCTATCGATTTGATTGTGCCTGCAGTCGTTATTTTTACATAATCCCGTTTTTACCACCAAAATTTCAAAAAAAATGAAATTTTTTTAAGTGTTTTGTCACAATTTTGACTTTCCTGCTAGGTAGAATAAGAATAAATTTGACTCGATCGAGCGTGTTGAGCTCTAGCTTGTTCCTTAACGTTTAGGCTAAGCGTTCGCGGATTTTCGCGAAGAACGAAAAATAATAGAGTTGATTATGAGTTGGATGCTAAACAAGGATTATTTGAAAATTTTAAGAGTTGATGTATGTAATTTGTGGCTTTTTCTCCCATAAGCTTCTAACCGGATTAATATACGTGCTATTTTTGGAGATTAAACTTAAATCAACAATTTTTATGTAGTTAATAGCAAAAATTTTAGTCTTAGTTCAAACTTATACTTGAATTTTTCAAAAAGAAGTCTTCTCTATATAAAACTCATCTAATAACACTTCCCGATTATCAAACCAATTCTCTACAACCCGACTCATTCTTATGAGAATTTTTGAAATCAAGCTTCATTATGGTTACGATTGTGCACCCAAGTTCGTTTATCCAATTCGGATCAACCCCGGTTGTGTTACAATCAAGACTTAATTTCTCACAAAATTCTCAAAGTTTTCAACAACAATATCTTTGTTGTGACTATTGTGGAGGTCCTCATGAGACTTTTCAGTGTCAACCGATGAATGAAGACTATTATCATGAGCAAAATCCTTGCTATGACTCTCATTCTTTCGGTTTTGACCAACTTCAAACCCCACAATTTCCCGTCAATCATCCACCTCCTCAACCAACGAGCATGGAAGTTTGCAAAGCCTAAGGAGGACCTATGAACATCCGATTGAAAGCTTTCTCAAATAGTTTAATCGTATCTCTTTTGGGAAAACGCCTAAAGGTTCTATTGCATGCTTGGACTACTTTATTGAAGTTAGCACGCTCAACCCCGAGGAAGTGCAAGAATCTGCTTAGCAACTTGTTCGAGATGTGGAAATCATTAGTGACGAGCTATCTGAGTACATCAATACTCCGCTTCGGTATCGCCCTCTCGTCTACTGTGATGTTGATGATGACGAGGATTTATACCATTGCAAATCACAACGTTTTATCAACGAGGAGGCCCGATATCCTCTAATTATGGAGGATGAGCATCTGACACAATTTCGGTACACTAGAATCGGCACGATTTCATAAAGTCTAGTGTTGAAATCACTTGTCCTCATCCAAGTGAGTCCACCAGGTATTCCAATGAGTGTATGTGCCATTTCATGACAATTCTCGGCCTTTTAGATACATTTCAAAGATCAATCTGAGGGTTTCTCACTGATTCTAACGTTGATTCTACTTCGACAGATGAGATTCCTTCTCTAGTAACGATGTCGGTAATGATTGAGGCATCACTCCCAACTCTGAGCCAGTTAGCTCGAATGGTGATGGATGATTGTTATTATTCCAGATGTATTGATGGATTGACGGGATGACATTCTTTTAATCATGACGATACCCTTCGTGAAAAAATTGTTGAATGTCAATCGTCTGTTGCTAAAAATCGTAGCATTAAAAGATATCCGTTCCATCTTCCGTTTTTATGACCAGTCTACCTCCACATTTACCTAACCTTTTTCTTGGAGGAAGACTAACACTTGATAATTCTTTGCTACAGAATTGGAAACTTTCTGCTTTAATTTGGAAGAGCCTAGTAGTGGCAGTACACTACTCCTTCAGATTTATCTCTTCCAGATTATAAAGCTTTCTACATTGATAACGATCATTTTAAAGAGAAGAGTAGTGGCTCATACCACTTCTCATGTTGTTTTTCTCAATATGATTGTTTATCTTTGATCATTTCGGAATGAATCTGTTTCCTCCTACCGATAGCGAGTGATTTTTATATGAGGAGTTGCCGATGAACTCGCTCAAATTCATATCTCAACCAGAATTGATCGTTTCTGCCTTTAAGATGAGCCCGGAGCTGGGAATCTTACAATGGATGTTGTGGGAAATATTTTCCAGAAAGCGAATCAAGAGTTCTGTGCTTTATGTTTTGCCCACCTTGAGTAGGATTTAATACCTTCTTAGTGAATCCATTTTAGCTTTTGTTGTATAGGATTTTCTCCCATTCTTTTCTTCCCCGTTATTCCGCCTTATCTTCTCTCCTGTGGGGATGTAGACCACCATATGATCCCGGCATCTTCAAAAGTTATTCAATTCTTCTAGGCCGGATGTATCTCATCGGAGTGGAACTTTCATGAAATTCAATACTTATCTTAGTCACTTGAATGAAAGTCCGATGATAATTTTAATTTCCACTTGTTTCCTCAAGGATCCATAAATCCTTGTGATGGGTCAAGCATCGCGACCCTAAACAAGCGCTTCGTGGGAGGCACCCCATGCTTATCATAGCTTATCGTAGTAGTAGTAGTATGTAGTGTTAAATAAGTGTTTTGTTGTTGTGTAAGATAGCTTGTCTTTTCCATTACCCGTGTTTCCATGTTGTTGTTATTGTTTTGTTCCCAGGATTAGCCGGAGTTGTGAAGGACTCTCAGTTTTGTCATCATCTAAAGAGTTTCACATCCTCAGCTTCATTTGGGAATCCGATATCCTAATCTTATCGACTAACGTTTTATCTTTTGGCATACCTCATAAACGGCCTTAGGATTAATGTAGTACCCTTCAAAACATCGAGGACGATGTTTAGTTCTAGTTTGGGGGGGTATCTTCGATTTGATTGTTTCCTGCAGCATTGTTACCACGTAAACCCGTTTTTACCACCAAAATACCAAAAAAATGAAAAAAATTGAAAATTTTTCAAAAATATTATAAGTGTTTTGTCGCAGTTTTGCTTTTCTTTTGGGTAGAATAAGAATAATTTTTGACTTGATCGGGCGTGTTGAGCCCTAGCTAGTTCCTTTAGGCCAAGCTTTCACGAATTCTATAGCTTTGAATTTTAAAAATGTGAAGAACGAGAAATGATAGAGTTAAATATAAGTTAATGTGCTAAGCAAGATTCGTCTAAAAACTTATACAAGTAACTTGTGGTTTTCTCTCCCGTAAATTTCTAATCCACCTAATCATACGTACTCAATTTAATTCAACTAAGTCAATCGATGTTTTCAGAAAAAGCTTCAAATTTGTAACTTGAGTTTTCAAAAGCGAGATTTTATAGTGATTTAAAAGATAAATGCCAAAGAAGCATGAATGAAATATGAATGCAAAAATGCATGATATAATGAAAATTTAGCCAATGAAAGCATGCACGTTGATATTATGGAGCAAGTTTAAAGATGTGTTCTGTGATATCCCACTCCGCTAAAAACGAGGTGGTGGGTTCAAAACTAAGAAGTCTTTGCTTCTTGCGGATTTGGTGGTGTCGTGATATACTCACTTGGAAGAAAGGTCTAGGTGAGGGTTCAAACTAAGTCCACTAATCCTTTGCCATATTAGAATAAGGGGTTGATGTGATTTCCCACTACGCTAGCAACGGGGATGGGTCTTTCTAGTTTTCAAACTAAGAACATCGGTCGTTGGTTGTGATATCCTACTCCGTTAACCACGAGGTAGGGGTTCAAACTAAGCAACGCATTCCTAAGCTTTAAAGAACTTATGATTATAATGTTGAATATGTTGCAAAAAGTTCTAAAGTTTAAATCTCGAAATCAAGTTACGAAGTCTTAATAAGTTGTTGCTTTGAGTCATGATTCATTTTGAATTATGACTATGAAAATAAGTTGACCTATGGTTAAATTAAAATGAGTACACACATTCAATCGTATATCCATGTTGGGAGTTGAAAATTCACAAGTCATAAGTATGAGGGCTTAACATATAGACTTATATCGACAATGATCTTGTTTAATTGCTTAGCTTGGAACTTGTGAAAAATCGAGGACGATGAATTTATCCGTCAGGACATCCGTAGATCACTCTACGGACGCTTCTCATTCTATGATCCCAGTGTTAATAAATAAAGAAAGTCAAACTTGTTAAAAAATGAGAAAATCCAAAAATATTAGTTGTAGTTAGTGTAAATTCAGAAAATGGTGAAAACGGGGCTTACATGTTTACTTCATAACATTGCGTGAGGACACACAATACCTTAGTTTGGGGGATTTGATATGTGCTTAATTACACATATCTTTTACCTTTAAAAACGAGCTACAATAACCAAAAATGGACTCAAAATGCCAAATATATGCTTGTTTTGCTAATTATGTTGTGCAGGAACGGATATCTCACAAAAAGACGGAAAACCAATCAAAAAGCGACAAAATAGGACACGGGATGGAAAAGTGTGTGGAGACGAAGCCAAATCAAAGTAAAGTCTACTCCGAGAAGAAAAAGCAAAGAAAAATATAACTTGAGGGGTCAAAAATGCCAAACCCCTAAGTTATATTATCATATAAACCACGGGGGCTGAAAATGCCAATTGGGAAACTTCATTTATGAAAGAAAGAAAATGGGAAAAAGAGAATGACAAGAGGAAAGATGTGGAGGGGCCTTTCTTGTACACAATCCAAACATTCCCTTAATTCATCTTCAACCTCTCTCTGTCACAGCCCAACTTGTATACCTTTTCTTTCCCACTCTTCCCGCCAATACCAAAACCAGCCAGCACCCGGTTTTTGCTCCCATACTTCTCTGCAAAATCACTCAACACCCTACTACTACCCATCCCAGCTTTATAAAGTCCATGTTGGCAATCCCTCTCCATTCCCAAAGCACTTCGATGGCTGAGATTGTTTCCAAAGAAGCTCAAAAGAATTCAAAGGCTGGGATTTGCTTTAGTCTCTCCTCACACAACTAGCACACTTGGTTTTATCTCTCCAAAGAAGCACAAGATGGAAGTCCAATACTTCGGCTATATATATAGAGCTTCTTGTAAATCATCAACCTTGTTAAACTTGTAGTTATAAAAACGGAGGGGCCATTACTGTCAACTTTCCAAACTTTTTATAACTAATTAACCCGGCCAAAAAAGGTGAAAGAGTAAGAAAGAAGAGGGACTAAAAATTGCCTTCTTCCCCATCCTTTACCGTTTTAAACCTGCAAACCACTTGCTGTACACACCAGTACCCGCAAAACCCAAACCACCCCATCCCTACTGTTTCAAGCAGAATACCACCTCCCAAGTACTCCACAGGCTCACTCTCTCCATTCCCACTCCCTAGTGCCCCTATAACTCTTTCTCAGCTAAAAATCACCATCACGAAGTTTCCCATCAGGCTGAGAATGGTGCAAAGCAATCGCCAAGGGTAGGAATTGATGAGGGCCCTTTACATCGCAAACAAACACAGCCCAAAGGGCTTGAGCCTTATAAAAGAAGAGAGACCAAGCCGAGTCCCCAAGCCGAACACCACACCCTGTTTTTACTTTTATAGTTTAAAAATTTAGTTAAGTTTGCTTCAAATATTATTGTACTCAGTCCTTTTTAAGATTTCATTGTATTTCTTTCAGTTTTAATCAAAGTTAAGTGTTTTTGTGATATTGCATTTGTCAAAATTCAAACTAACATTTAAGCCTTTTAATTCTGTTTTATTTTATGTAAGAGTGTGTTAAAATGCTAAAACATTACTTATAATCACATTGTTACCCCTTCCCTTAACTAAAATCAGTAAAAAAATTCGTTTTTTATAAATAAGGGGGTGTTTGGTTTAGTGCTAAAATGGGGCATTTTGGGTTTGGTATGGGTCAAGCTCACTCAGCCAACTTTGGCTGAGTGAGTAGGCTTTATTAAGTCACTTAAATCACCAATTTTAATTTGAAAATAAGTTTTTAGGTTTATTTTAGATTCTGTCAAATTTTCATTAAGCTAACTTGAGCTTAAAGGCTCAAGCTGCTTATGCAGCTTAAGCACACAAATTTTGTGCTTATTGTGTTGCTTCTAGCCACTTTCTTTAACCAACCCTTGTGCTGGACTTTCGGTTTTGGCCAGCATAAGTCACAAGAGCATGTTGTGCATTTGTGTATTGAAAATAGCCATCCTTTAAAGCCCAATAAAGATGTTGTAGCTTGTAAAATGATAAAGAGTTTCACACTCTGAAAGTTACACTTGATCTCTTGGAAAATAAAGCCGAGTCTTATGGCCTCCTTTGGTATCGAGATTGAAAAAACGTCTTTCTTTATCAAAAAAAAAAAAACTATCAGAATACCTTGATTACCTGTTTATTGATTATCCGTCACTTTTTCTTAATAGACGAACATGAAGAAGAAAATTTGTCCGTGTAAGCGACCACGTCCTTTATACTTCCAATTAAAACTAAACACAAGAACATGAACAAAGGTTCCGTCCGTGTTCGTCCGATTCGTTTACAACCATGCATAGAATGATATAGAAATAACCTAAATGGGAAAAGCCCATAATACATAACCAATGGGCCTAATCATAATATCGACTAACACTTTCCTATAGTTCGTGGAGATCGAACGCTTAAGCTGGCACGAAATTTTTCCAACAAGGTTGAAGGCAACCCCTTCGTAAAAATATTCACGTACTGATAACGAGTAGGCACGTGAAGAACCCGTACCTGCCGATCTCAATACGTTTGGCAGTCAAATAAATAGCACTCACGTTATCACAATAAACCAAGGTGACATACATGAGAGGAGTATGCAACTCACGAATAAGATTATGAATCCAAGCAGTTTCCATAATTGCATTAGCAACAATATGATATTCCGATTTAGCACTAGAGCGAGAAAGAGTATGTGGGCGCTTAGAGGATCTGGACAACAAATTGTTACCCAAGAACACACAATAACCAGAAGTGGACTAACGTGTAGAAGGGGCCCTAACCCAACCAGCATCCGAGTAAGCAAATCCTCTTGAGAGCTGCCAAGTGAGGCTTTCGTGGATCATGCAAATAGAAACAAATCTACTAACTACATAGGATAAATCTGGACGGGTAAAGGTAAGATATTATAGACTACCTGCTAAACTGCGATACATGGTAGGATTCGAAACCGAGTCACCATCATGACCAGTTTGGACTTAATGTCAACTCGAGTGCGAGTAGGATTGCAGTTAAGCATATGAGCACGCGATAACACTCAATTTATACATATATTTAGCCGCGTTATTGATTGTTTTATTATTGTTTCTTGTGAACTTTCGATACTTAAATATGTAAAAATATGTTTTAGGTTCACTTGGAGGTCAATTATGGAAAGAAGTATTGGAATGAAGCCTTTTCTCAATAATGCATGCTTTGGTCTCAAGTGTAAAATAAGCTAAGTGTGAGAAGATAAACATCAGGAAATGCGCCGGTTTTGTACATAAGTGCGTCACACTTGTGTCCCAACTGGCATTCTTGTGTGTCGCACTATTTTGCACCTAAGTGCAGCACAATTGTGTCCCGAAGCTCATGTCCAAACACCCGAGAAAGGAAGTGCATCGGTTTTGCATTATTGTGTGCCACATTGTTTTGTAATTATGAAAGTTAGGCGCCAAACAAAAGGTAAAGTACATCGGTTTTAGTTTGAAGTGTGCCACACTTCAGCGTCAACGCATAAGAAGAATCAAGGAGAAAGATCTAGTTTAGGAACGTGGGTAATATTGGTGATTGGTATTGGGTTGTTGGTGACACTTTGCAATCTTTGTATCCAAACATCCAATGTGTATCACTACTTTTACTTATTGTTTATCTACTGAAATTATGAACTCGTTTGCCATGTTAGGCTAAACTCTTTTATTCTTGTTTGGATGATGCTGTTATAATAAAGTGATGTTTGGTTAAGATTGGTTCTTTACAATTTTATGCTTATGCTGAGATCCTTTTGTGTATGAGTTTTCTTATGCTTGTTTGCCTTGTATGAGCTTGTATGCTAGTTGGAATAGGTTGAAAACAACTACTTTATATCTATTTGCAAGTGTTTCTCTATGAATAGTTGCCCTTTCATAAGAGAAATCAACTTAGGTGATTTGGTAAACAACTAAACTCATGTGTGATTGCTAATATTGATAATTGATGAGAGTGATTGTCTTTATTGGAATTTATATAAGTCTTGAATTGGTTGGTTAAGTTTAATGAATGATTTGTAACAAAAACCATTTTGACGAAAATTGCATACTTGTGATTCGTACTCAAAGGTTTGAGAAATGTAATCCTTTTGTTTATAACCAATTGCATAACTATCATCATAACCACACCTACTGAATTATTATAATTAATTCAAGCAAATACATCTCTTTTATTATTAAATTCTCAAAAATACCCATTTTCCCTTGCTTGAATTACCTCCATTAATATGTTTAAAACTAAGAACTTTTTATGATTTAAGAACAATACAAGTCAACGTGGAACAACTTGGTTTTACTTAGACCTAACTACACTTACAACGGAATACTTTTCATGCGTGTTTTAGTCCTAAAATCGGCATAACTAGAATCACTAAATTTAAAGTTTTAGAAACACATCATAGTTTTTGGCGCCGCTTTCGGGGATTTAATTTTGCTCTCATGTCATTTTTAA
>BQNB010083531.1:5729-16441 GCA_026074375.1 Tanacetum coccineum
CCATTAAGCGGTAAGTGGGTAAAGTCTCTATGAGCTAGGGTTTAACAAGATCACCATTGCTTTAATCCTTAAGAAAGATTATAATCAGCAAATAAGGATGCTTTATGCGGATGCTTTAATTGTGACATAATTAATGTGTCTAAGTCTTAGGATGATGTAACGTCTAAATCTTAAGAATGATATGCCATCTCGAGAGAAGAAATCATTGCACTTAATAAACAAACCAACTTTCTAATCAGATTAATAATGGTTAATACAGTTTTCTTATATTTGGCTCAACCGCTCTTTTATCTTTTGTTTATTTGCTTGCGTGGATTAAAGTGCCTTGAATTGATTATAGTTACCAACCAAACCGTGCTAGTCTCTCAGGTTGAAAACCCCCTTTTCCCGTTAGAATTAGGATTAGGACTAACATAGGTTTAAAATATAATAGAATTAACATAGATTAGATAACCAAGATATTAATTAAATTGATAGATTTAATCTCGCTTCAAGTGTTCGACACCTTACTTACCACGAAACTACTACCGATCGGGTACACTGCCCGTTAAAGTGTTGTTTTTGGTTTAGTCGGCAAAATATAAATTTAAAACTTAAATCAATAAAATATACACCACACAACGACACATCACCTTGATTGTTATTAGGACTTTGCATGTTTATTCATATATTCTTGCTTGCTAAATGTTATAGTTTTGATTGCTATAAAAATTAGGACTTGCTGTAAAATAACCACAAAACAGTCTACTTTTTATCATTTCCTACAAGAAAACAAAATCCTGAACAACATGGCCATAAAGATAAAGGGGCTGACCATCTGATGCACGTTTTTTACTGTTTCTTTCTGCTTTTTGACCCTCTTTCACCTAGACCCAGCTATTATTTCCCAAAACTCACCAACATTTCTTGGATTTTTTTCTAACAATGTCCATCTATCCTTAACAACATCATCTTCCGAATATAAATCCACCCTCATCCTCACCATAATCACCACATTCAACTTGTCTTCTCCAATGACATCTCCTCACAAACCCATGTCCAAACCTTCAAAGGTGGCCAAAATATCCGTAAGACCCGTATGGAGAAAGAAGTTGAACTATTGTAACACATCTAATAAGGTTGATGTTAACTTGCCTACACCAATGCCCAAACCACAATCTCCTCTCTAAGAACCATCATAAGAAAACCCTCCTACTACTCACTCAAACCATGATTCACTAAAATCTCACTCACTTCCACTTGGTGATTCTTGTGACACTAATGTTGGACAAGCTCTCATTTCACCACAAAGTGCCAATCAAACTCAACTCACACAACCCTCATTTCCTCACTTACTCATCAATCAACATATGGCTAGTGTGCTTCATGCTTAAACTCCACCCTCACCTCAAGGTGACAACCAAATTCAACCTCCACTACCTCCATCTCCAAGTAGAGAAATGCTCATCGATGACATTAATCAAATATAAGATTTATCAAGCCTTCTATCTATGCAAATTTCCTAACGCAACACTCCCTCATCATCCTATTCTCTAAACTTCCCTCACACCCTCAACTTAAACCAAGTTGAACAACATGTTGGCTATTATCCTTGTTGCATCTTAAACCAAAAACAATTCTCATCCTTGAGTGAAGATCTCAATTGGATTGAATTTCTTTATACTCGTCCACAACCACCACTTCAAGTCCAACGAGACTACCCTTTAACAACCACCTCCGCTCCAAACTCTCCTCCAACAACCAACTAAGCATGTTATATGCTTACCTTTTCTTGCTTTCAAATAAATGTCCAACCCACTCCTTTTGCAAGCAAGTCTGATGGTTTCCTATGGCAAATTAGGACATTTGTAGTTTCTATTTATGTAAAATGTATTATTATGCTTCAAGCATAATATTTCAATATGATGTGCATAATTGTGTCTTGCATGCAATTTCTATGTTTAATGAATGGTCTTTAGTCTTATGCTTTTAAGTATATACTTGCTTGTCTTTATATTTTTTCTCATATTGGTTGAATGACTCCTAGTTATATAGTTGAGTCTAGTTGATTTATATATATATAGAAAAAATATATATATATATATATATATATATATATAATATATATATATATATATATAATAAAATATATATATACTTGTGTTGCGATTGTTAATTTACACAAATAACTTGACACTTGTCAATCATTATCAGCATGTTTTAGTATTTTTCTATTGTTCTTTGCTATATGTTAGAAACATTGGTGTTGTTCTTCTAACTTGTTTTTGTAGCAAAGTCATCATAGCTCGATTCCTTGGTTCCCTCAATCGACAGGGAGTACACATCAAGGGGGAGCGTTTATTCCGTTGACTTTATGCATATTCATCGACGAAGCCTTTTTGATTCTACAAAAAAGGGGGAGAAATAGAAATAAAACTCACTAAATACTTGCTAAAAATTAATTTTACATTTAATGACTTTAGATTTTGTAATCATCAAAAAGGGAGAGATTGTTGATAGAAATAATGCCTAAAAACATTATTAATACTTTTCGACCTCTCTACGTTTAGATAATCACAAAATATAAAAACGTTCAATGTAAAATTAAATATAAAATAAGTAATTAGTAGTAAATTTTCATTTTGCAAATTTAATCCCTTAAATGTATGAATAAATAAATGCTTAATGCATTTTATGATCAAATGAATTTTTTATTCAAGCTCACTTTTTTATAAAATGTTGCAAACATTTTTATAACTTTTACAAAATAAATATTTTGAATTCAAATTTTCTACCTTAAAACGGCCAAAAATGTTCCAAAAAATACCTCCCCTAGAAAAAACAAAAAAAGGGAGTGTTGAGCCTGGACTGCCCCCTTAAATATAAGGGCGGCCCCCTTAGTGATAAGGGGGTCGGCCAGACAAAAAGCTCTCCAGCTTTGCCTATAAATACTGGACTGTTCCCCACTAATTTTCTCACCTCTTACACACACATTCTTTCTGTTCTAAATCAGTTTATACTTTCCTTTCATTCCTTTTGTCATTAAATCATAAGATTTTTTCCAAGTGATCCAAGCTTAGATCCCCAAGTGCAAGAGAAGAATACTTCCTACCATCAAGTGAAGAAGTATTATAGTTTAGTGTGTTCTTGTAACATAGTTACAATTGTATCATATCTTGTAAATTATTTGTGTATATTGTGAAAGGTGTGTATAGTAGTTAGATTGTTGTGATCATAGGAAGGTAAGTTAGATCGTGGTGATCGTCAAGAGTTTAGATAGATCAGGGTGATCTTGTTAGTGTCTAGGTGAAGTGTAGTGAAGTTGTAAAGCGTAGTGAAGTTGTGAAGTTAAGTAAAGTAGTGAAGTGAAAAGAATTTGTGAATTGAAGTAAAGTAGTGAAGTGAAGAGAAGTTGTGAAGGGAAGTAAAGTTGTGAATTTTTGTGAAGTAGTGCGGTTAGTATTTTAGTCCTCAAAATACAAAAGTTGTGATAGATTGGTTCTACATAGGATTAGAACTCGACATTTGGCTTAGTGTCGTAAATTGGTGTAAGCTTAGTTATGTACGGTTTTCTTCGCCTAAAGGGAGCTTGTTGACATAGTGAAGAAAACTCTCAAGTTTGGTGCTCGGGGAGTGGAGTAGGGCGAAGAGGTGCTTTATTACCGAACCACTATAAATCCTTGTGTTGTGGTTTGATCTTTCTAACTCTTATCTTTTATCTTGCATATTTATTTCATATCTTGTTTATTTAGTTATATTGTTCATATATTGAATTCACAATATGTCGAATCTAAGTTTTAATAAATAAACTATACATTAAATTAAAAAAGCGGTAAACTATTCAACCCCCCTTCTAGTTTTCCACATGGTGATAGCGCCATCGCCTCAGTCAGTCGGTCTGAGAGACCAGGAGACAGTGTGGGCTGCGTACGCCCGGCCATCCGTGCATTACTACGGTAGAAGAATGATCATGGAGGTGTAAGGGTAGCTGATGTCAAGGTAAGTGGTGGTTGCTGAGAAGATGGTAGTGTAGTAAGGTTTGCTTGTGATGTAGTGGAAGGTGAAGAGGTGACTCTATTCTCAGATGTTTCTAAGGGCTCTAACTCCTCGTCAGTGTGAGGGGTAGTAGGAGTGTAGTCGGGTGATGGAGGTACTAGTGTAAGGGATAGTGGGTGGGGCTCCTAAGACTCCGAGGGGTCCTTGAGTTGCTCGAACTCTGTGTCCATAGCAGTGGGTGGGTAAGCCTGTCTCACTAACATATAAAGGTCATTAGGAAATGGAGTGGGTACTGGAGAGCCTCGGGCTTCGCCAGCGGGCTCTCCAGCGGATGAAATAGTCTTTGTGTTAGAAGGGGCCGGTGGGGAAGACATCGACCTGTATTAATACGGTGGGTGTATAAGTAATCTTATAAAATAATATACTCAAAATTAATAGCATAGATCTGCTTACATATAGTAATTGATAGAAAATTAGAACATAAGTACTTGTAGCAATATATTAGGCATGCCAAGCAAGCATGAAAGGCAAGCATGGGCAATATTGGTCAGATAATAGGAATAGAACAAGCATTCAAGGCAACATGTAATGCAAACAAGGCAACATGTAAAAGCAAGCAATGATGATTAAGATAATAGCAAGCATAGAGAATTTCGTGCAAGAGTATAATGTGAAAGTACATGTATGCAACTTGTACGTTCATGGTTAAGGCATTTTTAGGTGATCTTAGGATTTTGTGCTCTCCCTAACATAACTCAAGGAAACTACCACCATAATTCCATGGTCATTTGTGAATTAGGCATATTTGATCAAGTTGTGCATAATTTAGGAAAAACGATGAAATGCTTGGGCTAGTCAACTTTTATCATGTTCAAGGTTTTATGAAAACTTATGTTTGGTTATAGTTACGTTTTTATTTTTTAAAAATGGGTATTCTCTATAACCTTAGGCTTTGTTACCAATCTTTCATACCTCACTGAGAGCGAAAACACGAGGTGCGATGTTTCGGAGACATCACATAAGATACAAGATTATACCGTACTCAATTTCAAGAAATTTAGGTTACAATGTTTCATAAAATCAAATCTTAAATAGTGGAACTCTTGTCTTTAGAGAACATACTGGTAGTGGAGATCTTTGATTTTCAATACCTTCAAATAATAAATGTTGATCACACCTGAAAATGATACTCGAAAGGTCAACATAAAGTTGGTGAGCTCATAGGTTTAGAGGTAAACTCAGTTGCTGTGCTAGAATTTAATAGTAGACAATAGTGCAATATGAAAGCAGAATTCAAGCAGTAGTAATTAGATTTCCAACATAACAACACATCATACCATAGCAGTCCAAACCCAATCAATAAATCAATAGTGGTCCACACACTTATAGATTTCCAAACCTATCGCCTACCAGCTAAAGCTACATAGTTGACTAAGTAGTATTGAGCAGAAGTCCAAGTAAAACTTTGCATAAATAGATCTCATAGCATTCACATACGCAATCATAGGCACATTGCATTGTCTAAAGAATAAGAGGTTTTGCATAGAAGTAAAAGCAGTTTGAAATAGATTTGAGTATCATTTTCCCCCAACAAAAAATAGTTTAAAAAGTAGGGCTACATGAACTTACCTTAAATAAAGATGACAGTAGCTGAAAATAGATAATCACTAACTAACGCACAACGGTGCTCGACCACGATCAATTAATAAGTTTAACCTTAGTGATATGTTATATGAAAATGACTTAATGTACAAGCATCTGTAATAGAGTTTGTAAAAGTGTTTGTATAAACATGATACAATGTTTCGTATTGATGTGTATTGGTTGAGCAGTGTGACTCGATGCACTTAGTTTAAAATGAGATACTAATACGTATTATTTAAGAAGAGAATTAGAATTTCAAGACCAGATAGAATGTTAAGAAATTAGCGATAACTTCGATGAAAAGTGATCAAGAAATTAAGTAACGAGATTAAAGACGTGAGATTTTTAATTGATACGGAGACGTGTACGAAATGAGAGTTATGTAACTGAGGATTAAGGAAATAAGAATTTAGATAATTAAGAATTAAAGACATAAGAATTAAATAAATTAGAATTTAAGAAATGAGAATTAAAGAAATAAGAATTAATGAATTCAGAATTTAGACATGCTTTGGCAATTTACCCCAATATCCAGAGTTAATTAGATGTGACATCCTCGATATAAGGGTTAACAACGCTATAGATACACATGGTAAAAATTAGGAGTTTTTCATAAAAAGCCATATTTTCATCTTTTAGTCAGATATCAAAAAAATAATATATTATTATTTTTTCATTTTGTCGAGTTTTTAGAAAATAGCTCGTGTCATGATTGTAAGTATGAATTTCAGTTCATTTATTGAGCTCAAGTATAAGCGTTTATTAATTATGAATTAATGTTTGATAAAATAGTGATATTTCGTCCTTTTTGCCGAATTGTAAGTAAAGTAAGTTTTTCATAACATTTTTCTAAGTATATGGTATTTATAAAAATTTCGGCATGACCCGTTTGTTTATAAATGTTTCCCAAGGTTTTTAACCTTATTTCCAACATTTTTCCCTCAAATAAATCAATTTCTGACAAAATTCCAAAACCACATATTCTCGCCACGTTTTTTAGAACCATATTTCAAATGTCTATCTTGACGATCCTGGACCTATAATAAACCCAAATTTTTCATAAGTCGATTCAATAATTTGTTTTAGGAGTCTAATTTCACTTATTGGACCCAAAAGACCAATGTTAGTCCGTAATTACTAGTTAACTCTTAACCCAAATTCAAGCCCACTAGTCAACCCATTTATGAACATCAAGGTCCATGATGCTTAAATAAGGCGTAATACTTTAGTTAGTAATTTACATGTGACGATAAGTTGTATGATGGATATACGAAAATAATCTAAGTTTTAGTATATGGTTCGATAGATGTTGGGCCTTATGGCCCTTTAATAGTTTCACGTTTTAGTCCGATATTTATCAAAAGAAATCATGTTTATTTCAAATAAGTCTAAGTATCCCACCATACTATGCCAAAAGCGAAACATGTTGAAAACTCAAATATAATTTTAGTCTTCATATTAATACTTCAAAACGAGACAAACCAACATAATTCATAGTGATTAAATATCGTCATTTCCAAATATCAAAATGAAATAAGTCGATTAAGAGATAGGGATAAGCCCGAAAATAATCCGTTTGGATTATTAAGCTATAAGCTGAAACCATTGGACCCTTAATGGGCCTTTTGGTCCAAAATATATAAAATAGTATTTCAACACTCACTTTTAGTTTAAAGTTTTTACGAAACAAGCCCAATAAGCACTTAATAAACAAATAAGTTTTTTAGAACTAAAATAAGCTAGATATTAAATAAGGGAAAATAAGACGAGACGA
Organism: Tanacetum coccineum; assembly: GCA_026074375.1. Classification (NCBI taxonomy): domain Eukaryota; kingdom Viridiplantae; phylum Streptophyta; class Magnoliopsida; order Asterales; family Asteraceae; genus Tanacetum; species Tanacetum coccineum. Next base: position 13,123 of record BQNB010083531.1, read on the forward strand.
ATAAGCCTCCAAATAAGATACGGCTTATTCCCTTGTTGGGCCGAAAGTCAAAATAGGCCCAATAAGTCGTGATAAGCTAGAAAAAAAGTTAATAAGCTAGAAACCCTTTTAGTTTTCAAAATAAGCTACCAATAAGGTAGATAATAAGACCAAAATAATAAGCCAAGGCCAATAAGGCAAAATAAGCTGCGACTTATTTTCCTTATTGGGGTGTGGCCTTATAAGCCCAATAATAAGCCTGAAACAAGTAAATATGCTCGAAGTCGATATAAGTACGAAAATAAGCTACATATAAGATATGAAATAAGCCAAAACTTAAATAAGCCAAAATATAACATTTCCTTTTTGTTTCCTTTTTGGGCCGAAACCAACATAAGCCCAAATAAGCTTTTGATGGATTATTAAATAAGCCGAATGTCCAAAAATAAGCAAAACCATACTAGAACTTTATTTCTAATATACCAAAATGACCACCACAGCACGAGGATACTTTTCTTGTTTTTCTTTGTTTAAATTTCTAAACCAAACGCACCCTTTTTTGTTACTTTGTAAACTTTTATATTCTAGATTTTTAGACACGTATTGTTCAACTAGTGTTTAAGCAAGGTTATAAGCATAAAAATAGAAGAATTTTAAGAATATTGAGACTTACAAAAGAGGGTTTCTAAGAGAGGATTTAAGCTTGAATACACAACCCGAATGTTGTTTTTATTAACCCATGCCTACTAGAATTCAAATCTGTATGTATTTGAGCTTCCTTATTCTTGATAAAAGTGGAAATAAAAACCTACATTTACAGGAACGGAAATAAGAAATAACTTAATAAAATAAGTTTATTAGAATGATCCAAGGTTTTTAGACATAACTTTACTTATTGTCATGCCGGTACGCGTTGTGTGCCGTTTTTCGCTATGCGGGGGAAGATTCCCAGTAAGTGATTAAACGTGATCGTAGTCGTTTAGAAAATAGAAATTTGAATCAAAAGTGATTCATTATTATTAGAAAATTGACATTCGACAGTCGGTTATACCGTAATTGTTTAGCGAAATAGAAGTCAAAAAGGTTAACTATGAGTTTTTTTGCTATAGAAATTTGATGAAATAGTAGTATGTAGATATACAGTGTTGGGAATTATGCTTTTCTGACTTAGTACCGCTAGTTGTAATAGAAAGTACCGACTGTTATAGTTTGTAACGTTAGTATTAGTTTGATTAGTTTGTACCGTCAGTACAAAAATAGTTAGTACCGTTTAAGAGATATGCATGAGATATTATAGGAAAAGATATGCATTATCTTTTACGCGTTTTGTAAGACTGTTAGGGTTTATCCTTGGTGAATAAAAGGAACCCTACAACATTAGAGAAGATGTATCTCTCATCAAAAAGCAATCTCATAGTTAGTAATCTATAATCATTTTAGCAGATCAATACAAAAGTTTAGTTATTAATTGTTCTTCTTAGCATTATAAGTTAGTTTCCGCATAACTTAAAGTGTTCATAGTCATAGTTATTGTTTCTCCTGTAGTTTGTGTGGAACTATCCATAGTGGCTACAACCCTTAACATGCTAGAAAGATCTATATTCAATTGGGATCTACAAGTCGTATTAGAGCTTGTAGAGAAACTCTGAGTAAAAAGAACTAAAACCCACCAGTTATAAACCTATAACTTACAAATCAAATCTATGGCTGGATCAGATGATGATATTCCACCACCACCACCACCATCACAAACACAAACACAAACACAACAAGCCCCTCACACTTTCTCAACCATCAAACTCCCTATTCTTAAGAAGAGAGAGTATGACATATGGGCCATGAAAATGGAACATTATTTGGTCCATACAGACTATCCTATCTGGGAAGTCATTCAAAGAGGCAATGGTCCTGTGAGTGTCTCAACAGATACAAATGGTGTAATAAAGGTTCTGCTTCCCAAGACTACAGAAGAAATTTTAGGCAGAGAAAGAGAAAGAAAAGCAAGGACCACCTTACTTATGGCTTTACCAGAAGATCATCTTGCTAAATTTCACAAAATGACCGATGCAAAAGAGATGTGGGAAGCTATCAAATCTAGATTTGGTGGCAATGATAAATCAAAGAAGATGCAAAAGTATATTATAAAGCAACAATTTGAAGGCTTCTCTGTATCAAACTCAGAAGGGCTGCATAAATGCTATGACAGGTTTTAGAGTCTTCTGAGTCAACTAGAGATTCATGGTGCAGGCGTCTCCACTAAAGATGCAAATCAGAAGTTCCTTAGGTCTCTACCTTCTGCCTGGTCTCAAGTTTCCTTAATCATGAGGACCAAGCCAGGAGTAGGCAGTCTCAGTTTTGATGATCTGTATAATAATCTTAAAGTCTTTGAGTCTCATGTTAAAGGCTCTACTGCATCATCCTCTAGCACCCAAAATGTAGCATTTGTTTCTGAGAACACTAGTAGTACTAATGAAGTTAGTACTGCTTATGATGTTTCTAGCTCTTTTGGCCATAACCCCCAAAGGGAAGGCTCTTCTTCATACACTGATGAACTCATGTACTCCTTTTTCGCTAATAAATCCAGTGGCCCACAATTAGATCATGAGGATTTGGAACAACTTGATAAGTTCGATTTAGAAGAAACGGATTTAAAATGGCAGGTGGCCATGATTTCCATGAGACTGAAGAAGTTCTATAAAAAGACAGGTAGAAAGCTGTAATTTGATGCCAAGGAACCGGTTGGTTTTGACAAAACCAAAGTCGAGTGCTACAATTGTCACAAGAAAGGGCATTTTGCTAGAGAATGCATATCCAAGGAGGATCAAGATAGTAGGAGGAGAGATGCTTGGAACAATAGGAATAAAGCTAAAGACAATGAGAGAAGATCCGGTAAACCGGAGGAACCTAAAGCTTTGGTAACTCATGATGGAGATGGTGTTGATTGGACCAGTCACTCAGAAGATGAGCAAGAGAACTATGCTTTGATGGCTTACAGCAATTCAGGCTCAGACACTGAGGTAACTTCTTGTTCAAAAGAGTGTAAAGAATCTTATGCTAAACTTAAAAAAATATATGATGAATAGAGGGAACAACTTGGTGATGCCAGTATAGAAATCCAGGCATATACTTATGCTTTAAAGAAATTAGAAGAACAATTAGTTGCTCATCAACAAAATCAACTTTGGTATGAGGAAAAGATTAGGTTTATGAAAATTGATTTAGATGATAAAACTGATGTACTTACATACTATGACAACCGAGATTTGAGCAGGTTAGTTTATACCATTAGAAATGGGTAAGAGTTCATTTTATGTGTTTAAGTGTGTGCTATGTGATTTTA
>BQNB010083531.1:17363-29010 GCA_026074375.1 Tanacetum coccineum
CATCAAAGAATATAATCTAAAACAAGCATAATCGTCAAATAAATAATTAAATATTATTTCCATTTTGTTTGTATTTTAATCAATAATATTACATAATAAAAAATTTAAGAAAAAATCCCGTGCGTGCATGAATATTATAACTAGTACTAACTATACGGGTTAAAAGTATTAACATTGTCAACTAATTACTTGTATCATCGTTTATGCATGTTCTAGTTTCTTAAATATAGCACTTAGGGCTCTTTTTAGCAAAACTCGCACCTATCTTATAATAAAGACGTAAAATATTTACAAAGCCTTTTTACATCTAAGTTATCTAAAGGTTACAGTTTATGTCAGAAACTTTCTCAAATGCTTTATTCTCGTACATGAATTGTAAAAAACATCAATATATAATGTCTATACTTGCAATTTTTGTCCTAATATCATATGTGTATTAATGTGTCATTACCAGTTTTCGTTTACGCCAGTTAAAATAAATATTTGACAGTTTTTTATAGTTTTTTGTTATTGATTGTAAATAGAAAATAACAATATTTAAAGTTTATGTATTAATATAACATCTGAAAAATATATGTTACAATTGGGTGAAGTAAATTTTATAATTAATATTTAGCTAAACATAATCTGGTGTCTACATAGAATGTCATATTGGCACAAACGTGACGTGTATATTTAGCCTATGGGTCTTAAATTTTGAGGTAAAAAATGACTTTGTGTATCAACACAAAACCAACATAGTGTATACAATGTTACGGTAATTGTTTAAATTTATGTTTGATATTTGAACATAACATTACAATAACTATAAAATACATTGATAATGTAAAGCTAAGTTGATCATTTTTCAAATGTGTTACTTATCTTTTTTTTATATAAGATTAATCCTTTCATCTCAATATAATTACTAGTTATCCTCTAATTAAAAACACATAATTTTAAAAAGATGTATTCATTATTATGTTTTTTAACATTTTGGAAAATGACAATTTTACTTTTATTTGAATAGTTAACTTTTTATTTGTTATTTGAAATTTGCAATAACTAGTACTACTTATTAAGGGACGACGCAATTTGAATTAAGCATGGTATTTATTACCCTCGACGGGCATATATAGATATTCGATAATATATATTGTGAGGCAAACCTTAATTATATAATAAATTTGTTAAAAGTAAAATTATGTAAAAATATAAGGTTAGAAATGGAAATTATAAAGACAAGGAATGAATAATATTTTGTTGGATAATTGATATTATAGGAAAATGGCTTTAAGTAATGATGATATCATAAGTTGATCAAATTTTCAACTTATTTTTCATTAATGACAACTACTTAAGACAAGGCTAACTTAAGACCAGACAATAATTAGATGTCTTATCAATTAAATTAAACTATAAATTATAAACGTCGGTAAAAGACACCCTCCGTGTTTATATAATAAGGGGCTGTATTATAACAAACTATATTGGCTTATTGTAACATTTTCTAAATTTTAATGTCATTTTACGACTCTTATTATTCGTCACTATTTATTTAGTCCGATCGAGTTTACTTGTAATATTTACTTTTACGCTAAATCGAGGTACGTAGATCTAGAAATAATCATTTTATGTAACGGTATCAAATAATTTAAAGTTTACATCATCTAATGTATTATATAATTATTAAAAGTTAATTATAAACTTTGGTGTTTTATTTTTTTTGGTCAACAAAAGGTCTTACGTTTTTAACAATAAATTACTTTTGGGAAACACCCGGAAATACCTTACATAGACTCTAACTATACTCACTTTTTAAACCTTTAACAAATAATTTATTAAAATTCATGTGGTTAATGACCCACTAGGGCCGGGATATACTCACAAATTTCCTAGAAAGATTTCCTAATGATCCCTAAGTACATGTACATGTTATGTAATTATGAATAGGTACTTTAATGTTTCCTAGTAGCGAATAAACAATGGTTAAATAACCATTGTTGCTCTCTTTTTTCCCCTTGGATAACTCGGTTACATACAATAGCACATACACAAACCATAAGGTTTCCCAAATCTTAAGTTGTCTTTGTACAAACATGTTGGTAATTTAAAACTTGTACTTAAGTGGGTTTATCAAGAAAACCATTTGAATATTAATAGGAAACCTCAAAAACCACTCTTAAGGCTCGGATTGTTAGTTTAGAACAAGGATTTAACTAGCTCATTTGCTTTAATACACACTCACATATACACTTGATCACTCTTAAATCTCTCAACTCTTAAACGGCAAAAACAATTCTCATTTCACCCTATTGCATTCGGGGTTTAAGTGATAACCGAACCATACTCGCTCACATTTGTCCTTCTAAGGAGACAGGTGCACTTAAGTTCGGCATTAATGGGTATTAAGAAGAGTATACGAGAGCTAAGGTTTGGGTATTCAAGCTTGAAAACTTAGGGTTATACACGGTTTGGGTGTAAACAAGGTGGGTTATCTACGACAAATCCTTAAGATTTCAAGAATCAAGCAAATCTTGTACATTACTTGCCTAATTAAAGCTTGTACTTAAGTGGTTTAGCTTAATACAATGGGTAACAAACTAGAAATCCTCAAAAACCACTAGGATTAGGGCACGGTTTGGTTTGTTATGTGACTAGGGAAGTTAACTAGCTCATTGCCTATAAATACACACTCACATATACACTTGAACACTTCTAAAACTCTCAAACTCTCTCTCAAGCAAAAACCATTCTCATTTCTCCCTATTGCATTCGGGTTAAGTGATAACCGAACCATACACGCTCACATTTTCCTTCCAAGGACACAAGGTGTACTTAAGATAGCATACAAGGTTATTAAGAATGGTATACGAGCTAACGGTTAGCATACTACACATCCACTTCTCAAGCTAAGAACTATAGGACCCTTGTAAGTCACATTCGAACCTATAACGTTTATATTATACGTGATACTTTGCTAACTAGTTTTTCGTGTCGCGTTTGAACTCATGAATAGTGGGATAACTAAAGAAAACGCATGTTAAATTTAAAATGAACGTGTTATACGCAATGCTATTGCGTATAACAACTTGTGTGGTGATTTAAAATACATAGAACACATGTAATGTGACCTAGTAACAAGCAAAGCGTCAAAAATCATTGTTATAAGGAAACCACACGTAAACTCTCGTTGTAAACAACATAAGATGGCTTGGGGATGCATACGCGACCTTAATAAGCACTTGCATGTAAAATACGATGTGTATACATGTTAAATACGTAACATTTTTATCACTAGAGCACAGTTCGAATCATATAAGGGGTTAGGGAAACTAACGAGCCACAAAAGGCCTTGAGTGACCCAATCATGCTCATGGCTTGGGCCCAACCAGCCCAACAGCCCATGGGTAGGATTCATGGCTTATTCATAAGCTCCTTGGATCTTAATATGGGGCTAAGTAAGCTTATTAGACGCGTGGACTAGTAGAACGCAAGGGGGAAACCCTTAACGGGCCACCCATGGGCTTGTTAAACCAAAACAGGCCCAACAGGTCCAATAGAGGAGACCCATAGCTTATTGGTAAGCTTATACAATTTAAGAGAACTTATTAGACTTAGAAAATGCTAATGGACCTTATTGAAATAACTTGAACTCGTGTAAACTTATCCGAATTCTTATTGGGTCCAAAAGCCCAATAACGAGCTTATTGGCTTATTGGATAAGCCGAACACTAAAACAAGTTAGTTATGACCATAAGAGCTTAATGAGATGAGAAAATAAGTTGAACCACTTTATTTAAACCTTAGTGGACTTTTAAAACCAATCGGGTTAGAGTTATTGGGCTAACAAGCCCAATAAGCTTGAATAAGCTCTCCCAAGCTTTATTTTCTGCTTAACTGACTTAAATAAGCATAATGAAGGCTTTTGTGCTTCTAAAGTTCAAATTGGACCTTTAGATGGCTTATTGGACCTTAACGGGTCCAATAAGGCCTAATAAGCTCAATAAGCCAAAATAAGCTCATTCGAGCTTATTTATGGGCTAACAAAAACTTATATGACTTATTGGAAAGTAATAAAACCAATTGCCACTTGTTAGAACTTAATCGGGATTAAAATGCGATTTTTACAAGTTAAGGGACTAAAAGTGTCAATTTGCAAACTATAAGGTCAAAACTGTTAATGACTGACTTTATAAGGTTTAGGGACTGATTTGTCACTTTTGGAACTTAATGGGCTGTTTTAAACATATAAGGACCTAAAGTGTAAATTGTGTAAAGTTGGAGGACTAAAAGTGTAATTATGAAAACTTAAGGGTTTGAAATGTAAATAGTATATATGTCATACACCTAGGGGCTGTTTTAGTAATTATACAAAACCTAAGGGTATTTTATAAACAAAAGTGATTTCATAAACACTTAAGATATCGGACGAATTATATTCGGGTAATATACGAGTTAACTTACAATTTAATAAATACGAATATTTATTAATAACTTTTATACGTATACAAGAACGTATGAGATCGTATACCTCCCCAAGGGGCCATCAAACAATTTCAAATACATTAAACATGTACACCACCACACAAGTGATAACAGTATATATAAACTAGCAAATTATTGTAGTTTATACATTGAGTCTTTAGCCTAAACTTGTAGACTAAGACTGGCCGTATTTACTTAGGTACTTGACGGTGTGATTCATTGCTATACTTGGATATATTTATCATTCAGAGGACTACCTACTGAGGTGAGTTCATAGCCCCATGTTTTACAATTATTTAAATGATTTACATCCTTGGGGTGAGAACATGCTTTGTTTTACAAATTGGACGCAAGTGTACATTTTATACAATGATTACGTGTTTGCCTAAGTAGCGATAACCCACTGAGCCCTTTATCATGAACTGTCAATTACTGGATTGTAAGCGCGAATGTTATGAGTAGATCTATTTGGGATTGACATCCCCGTTCGGGTGACTAGCTATCACCGGGAACGAACGTTATAACATGTCGGATTTGGGATGTTTCGGGTTAGAACATCATTCATGGGCATTATTGGCAATTTATTGCATTCATACATGTCGAGCTTCAGTGTCATGAGCTTAGGAAAACGTAATTACTTTTTATGATGTTTGCATTTGTTGCTTAATCATACACTTGGAAATCTTGCGGTCCTACTATGGATTTACATAAACCTATGAATTCACCAACTTTATGTTGATGTTTTAAGAAACTTAAAAATTCGCTTTATAACGAAGGAGATACGTAGTTTACAAGTTATACGATAATAAACGGGTTTATAAAAGAATTTTTATAAAGACAAGTTACAAAATACTTCTGATATATAAGATTAGTTATTTTTCTCAAATAGTAAATATTTTTAGGATTCCAAAACATTAAGAATTATAATTTTTTGATCAATAACGAAGGAGTTATGAATTTCGTAAATTTACGATAATTAAAGTTTATAAAAATTATTTTATAAACTATGAACAGTAAAAATCATTATTCATCTCAGATTCTTATTTTTTGAAAATATTATATTTTGATAGAACTTTCAATTACGAATATGTGCTCGAAAGAATCACAAAAATCGGAGCTAAAACGGATAAAATACGATATTTACGGGTTTACGACGAATAATTTTATAAAAGTATATGAACAGTAAAAACCACTGTTCACCAGGGGACTCAAATATTAAAAATGTAATATTTTGATACGTCGTCTTAATACAAGAACGTGGACATAAGAAACGTAATAAACGGGCTTAAAACGATAAAGTTACGCCGTTTTTACTAAAGAGATATTTATAAACGTTTTTACATTATAAATATGATTTCATAAACGCAATTAGATGGTGATGTAGCTATATAGAATTGTATATGGCATTAGTTAATCAAAGTGCTTAGTACTTATACGACCTATATTTAATTAGGTTGCATTCGGTCATTACCATGACACATTTTTTGTTTTACTTGGATTATTCATTCACACAAGGTGAGTTTATAGCCCCATGTTTTACTTGTTTTACATATACTTTACAACTTTTGGGGTGAGAACATGCTTGTTACCAACTTCATTTACATGATGGGTTTGAATTTATTACATGTGCATTTACAATTCGTTTTACAAACTGGTCTACACACTCAATTACTTATTTTGGGATGATATACATTGCTTGTTTCACTTTATTTTTGAAAACAAGGACATTACTTTACTTTTACCCAAATGATTACGGATTAGCTTAAGCGGATTGAACTGTTAATTACTCGGAGGGTAAGCGCGAATGTTATGAAATAGATCTATTCGGGTGTGACAGCCCCGTTCGGGTGATTAGCTATCACCGGGCAAACGAACGTTATAGCATGTCGGAGCACAACATTTACACGAACACGAACAATTACGGTGCCTTGAATAAAGTGGCATATATATGAGTCTACGCAGCAGTTTCATGAACTTAGAGTAATCGTAATCATTGTTTTATACACACAGGAATATTTACGTTGCCTTGAATAAAGTGGCAATACATACTTTGAACAATGGGGGTCCAACTATACATACGTTTTTGTGACTATTTGGGGATTGAAATGGTCATGCATACTTTACAACTCTTTGATTTCCAACATTTATACATACATTTTTGAGGAACATACAAGGATTGGAACGATCATACATACTTTACGAACTTTGGTTCAACATTTATACTTAAACAAACCTATGAACTCACCAACTTTATGTTGACACTTTTTAAGCATATTTTTCTTAGGTGAATTAGATGCTTGGCTTATGTGATGTGAATTAGATTCTAAATAATTCAAGATTTCTTTTCAAACGACACAGTTAGAGGTCGTTCTCTCATGACTTGAGCAATGGTATTATAAAGGAACGCTCCCGGAAACATTTTCCGCTGCGACCCATTTTGAGAGGTGTTACAGAGGAGCTTACAGATTGTATAAGCTACTTTATTTTCCTAGTTTAGAGCTTAGTTAGATTTTACTAGCTTATTATAGAATAAAGTTAAAAAAAACTTTATCATCTATTAAGTAAATAAATTCTAAATAAGAAATAAACTTGGTATTTAGTGTAGTTTATATAATCGGGTGGTTACATTCATATCGGTTTCGTCATTCGAGTTCTAATTCCTTTCTCTTTTCAATTCTAATTAGTTATAGTGTAGATTTGCTTAAAATGTCTTTTATTGCTTGTTTGTTTATTGCCATGATTAGCGGATAGATTCTTATATGCTTGTTAAGTAAGTTGCGATAAGTGAGTTAAGTGTGGATTAAAAAGAGACTTGTTGATTAATAGTTTTCGCATTATTTAGATTTCTTATTTGATTATTTCGAAGGGAAAAAGCCGGAGAAATAGCCAAACATCAACTCTAGTAATTAATACTTATATAAGATATTGTTTTCAAAATAAACCAACGTTGTGAGAAAATAATGTTTTTACGGGTTTTAATTGGTCATCATTTAAAGTAATTTGTACCAAAATAAAGGATTGTTTTCAATAACAACCAATGTTGTAAGAAAATATGTTTTTTAAACGGGTACTAATTCTTTATTATCTCTTTCTTTCACATTTAATGATCTTTTCGCCTCACTTGACAAGCATATCCATTTTTGTTATATCTTAGTATTATTTTAGCTTATTATTATATTAGTATAATTCAAAACCAAAAACAAAAAGATAATCAAGCATCAAACGACAAACACTAACGTAAATCTCAATTCAATTTTCTCGTTAGGATACGACATCCGAAAGATTAGATCATTACTTGTTCTCAAGTGATTATTTATTCTAACGGGAAATACTTATATATTACTTCGACACGCATTTGACGTTATATCATAACCCAAAAGAGTATGATGGTAAGTGAGGTGCTATAGTCTATACCTGTTGGATTGATAAGATGCAGTCAGTTCAGGATATGAGTAGGTATGGGGATAACCAAAAGGTGAAGTACACTGCTGGATCATTTGTTGGTAAGGCTCTCACGTGGTGGAACTCTCAGATCTACACACGAAGTCGAGAGGCCGCTGTTGGGATGTCATGAGAAGACTTTAAGACTTTGACTATAGAGGAATTTTACCCGGTCAATGAGATGCAGGAACTAGAAACTGAGTATTGGAACCACGTCATGGTCAGGGCTGGCCATGTTGCGTACTGATAGGTTTCATAAATTGGCTAGGTTAGTTCCCCATTTAATTACCCCTAAGAACAAGAGGATTGAGAGGTACATTTATGGCCTTGCTCTATAGATGCGTGGGATGGTGGAAGTAATGGAGCCAACAACAATTCAAAAAGCTGTGCAGAAACCTGGTACACTAATAGATGAAGTTATTATGAAGGGCTCACTTAAGAAGAACACTAAGAAGAGAGGTAACGGTGGAGATCCTAGTAGAGATAGGAATGTAAAGGATGATAACAAAAGGACTAGGACTGGGAATGCTTTTGCTACAACTACTAATCCAATGAGGAGAGAGTACACGGGTAAGGCACCCAAGTGTACGAACTATAACTTGCACTACTCACCTGAGTCACATTGTCGAGCTTGTTTTAGTTGCAACCGCCTTGGACATCTTGCTAAGGACTATAGAGTGGTACCCAGGATGGTGAACCCAGTGAATGCTAGAAACCCAACTGCTGCTTGTGGAGCATGTTTTGAGTGTGGTGGTATCGATCATTTCAAGGCCGCATGTCCTAGGTTGAACCAAGCACAAAGACCTGGGGGAGGTTGTCCAAACCAAGTTGTGGCCATTGATGGGGATCAAGGTCATGGAAACAATGGTAATCGGGCACATGGAGGAGCGTTCATGCTGGGAGCAGAGGAGGCTCGCCAGGACCCAGACATCGTGACAGGTACGTTCACTCTAAACAATCATTATGCTACAACACTATTTGACTCTAGTGTTAACTATAGCTTTGTTTCCACTATTTTCACACCTCTATTAGGCATAGAGACCAATAACTTAGGATTCAGTTATGAGATTGAGATAGCTAGCGGACAGCTAGCGGAGATCAATAAGGTTATTAGGGGTTATGAACTAGAAATAGAAGGGCATACTTTTGACATTGATCTAATACCGTTTGGAAGCGGGAGTTTTGATGTGATCGTAGGAATGGACTGGTTGTCCAAACACAAGGCTGAGATGATTTACCATGAGAAGGTAGTTAGGATCCTACTACAAAATGGCGAGACACTTAGAGTCGTATGTGAAAAATCGGAAGAGAAGGTGAGGCATCTTGGGAGTACGAAAGCCAAGGAACAAAAGAAGGAGGATATTGTCGTGGTTAGAAACTTTCTTGAGGTATTTCCGGATGATCTATCAGGATTACCACCTAATCGAGAAATCGAGTTTCGTATCGATCTAATCCTTGGAGCAATACCGGTCGCAAAATCTCCCTATCAATTGGCACCTTCGGAAATGAAGGAGTTATTGGGTCAACTCAAGGAACTCCAGGACAAGGGTTTCATTCGACCAAGCTCATCGCCTTGAGGAGCACCGGTATTATTTGTTAAGAAGAAGGATGGATCCTTTAGGATATGCATTGATTATAGAGAGTTGAACAAGTTGACCATCAAGAATCATTATCCACTCCATAGGATAGACGACCTATTCGATCAACTATAAGGATCACAGTATTTCTCTAAGATAGATCTTAGGTCCAGATACCATCAGCTGAGAGTGCATGAGTACGACATTCCAAAGACTGCATTTAGATCTCGATATGGACATTTTGAGTTCACGGTGATGCCCTTTGGTCTGACAAATGCACCAACGGTATTCATGGACTTGATGAACCAAGTGTGTAGACCTTATCTAGACAAGTTTATGATAGTGTTCATAAATGATATCTTGATCTACTCTAAGACCTGGGAGGAGCATGAAATGCATCTAGGGTTAGTGTTGGAACTACTCAAGAAGGAGAAATTGTATGCTAAGTTTTCTAAGTGTGAATTCTGGTTGCAAGAGGTACAGTTTCTTGGGCATGTGATCAATGGTGATGGGATTCATGTAGACCCCAATAAGATTGAAGCTGTTAAGAATTAGGAAGCCCCTATAACTCCGTTCGAAGTTCGTTTATTTCTAGGCTTGGCTGAGTATTATCGTCGATTCATTGAGAACTTTTCTAAGATAGCTAAGTCGCTTACCATTTTGACATAGAAAAGTAAGACCTTTGATTGAGGAGAGGAACAGGAAATGGCGTTTCAAACTTTGAAGGATAAGTTGTGTAATGCACCTGTTTTAGCTCTCCTCGACAGACCAAAAGATTTTGTGGTGTACTATGATGCATCAGGCTTAGGATTAGGTTGTGTGTTGATGCAAAGAGATAAGGTGATAGCATATGCATCTAGGCAGTTGAAAAGCCATGAGTAAAACTACACCGCCCATGATTTATTGTGTTTGCTCTCAAGATATAGAGACACTACTTCTATGGGACAAAGAGCGTTATCTATATCGACCATAAGAGTCTTCAGCACATCTTTAACCAAAAGTAATTGAACATGCATCAGCATCACTGGATAGAGCTTTTCAGCGACTATGACTACGAAATTCGCTACCATCTTGGTAAGGCGAATGTCGTGGCTGATGCACTGAGTAGAAAGGAAAGGATCAAACCTATGAGGATTAGAGCCATGAACATGACCCTTCAGCCAAGTATTAAGGATAAGATACTAGCGGCTCAAGAAGAGGCATCTGATGAGTCCGTAGGGTTGCAAAGAGGGCTAGATGAACTAATAGAGCGTAGGAGTGATGGAGTATTGTATTACCTAGATCGAATATGGGTCCCTTTGAAGGGTGATGTGAGAACCCTAATAATGGATGAAGCCTATAAGTCGAAGTACTCTGTACACCCAGGAGCTGATAAGATGTATTATGATCTTAGGGATAGGTATTGCTGGCCGGGAATGAAAAAGGATATAGCTATGTATGTTAGTAGGTGTTTGACTTGTTTGAAGGTTATGACTAAATATCAGAGGCTGTGTGGCTTACTGCAGCAACCTGAAATCCCTAAGTGGAAATGTGTTAGGATTTATGTTTTCCTAACTTAGTACCGACAGTACAAATAGTTAGTACTGTTTATGAGATATGTGTGAGATAATTTAGGAAAAGATATGTATGTGATTTGTAAGTCAGTTAGGGTTTATCCTTAGTCTATAAAAGGATTCCTATTGGCATAGTTAGATATACGACCTCAAGATATCTCACAGCAAAAATCATATCTAATTAGTTAGTAATCTGTAATCATTCTAAGTAGATTAATAGAAGTTATTATTCAGTTCTACATTGTTTTTCTTAGTACTTGTGTTAAGATTCCGCATTAACACATAGTATTCATAATCATTGTTTCTACATAGTCGACTGTATTTATACATCTTGGCTATCATCCTTAATAGGGTGCAGAGATCTATTCATTAGGGATTCACATATAAGCAAACGAATAGTAACACTTCTTAACACAAGGTATTTAAGAACCAAGCTGATTTTATTTAAACTTGAGGAATATTACAACTGAAAACGAGTTTATAAAACTTGTAAAGGGTAATTTAGCTGAAAATTACATAAAAGCTTAAAACAGAAAACTACATAAGTTTTTCACTACTAAAAACTAGATAAAAAAAACTCTCCTACTCTCCTAGTTCTTCTCTCTTTTT
>BQNB010083532.1:2360-29010 GCA_026074375.1 Tanacetum coccineum
CAATGTTTAAACACATAACTTGGTAGGTTAGTACAATAAAAGGAGGACGCATTGAATGATTTTGTTATGATTTTTGAAGGGTTATTCACATGGATAATGGAAAAATGATTTTTGCCTCGATTTTTTTATGGTTTTCAGAATCATTGTGTGTGTTTGTTTGGGATAAAATTAAATTGTATTTGGTTAAAGAATGGATTTTGATTTCGTAGATGGTTAGAGAATTGATTTAGGGTTTTGTTTGTGGGTTTTACTGGGGGTGTTTTTTTGGATTGAATAAATGATCATGTAGTGTGAGTCGTTGATTATTATTCGGAGGACAGGTGTTATTTTTTAAGCATTTTATTTTGAAGATCAGCTTCTTTTATATAGTAGACTAGCCTCAAGGCCCGCCCGATGGGCGGCTAGCTTTAAAGATTATTTAAAAAATATAATAGAAATAATTGTGTTGTTAATATAAATAACGTTAAATGATATAATATTAAAAACCAAAAAGTTAAGAAAAATGTCATTTACAAAACATGCGCAAGGAAACTAAATAACATTCATTGTTTAAACAAAAAGTAGCTAACAAATTGTGTTACATATATCACGACAATATAATTAGAAGAAACCAACTTTCAAGTTATCATTCTTTCAAAAACATATAAGAAACAATAAACTTGCAAACCTTGTGATTCAAAGTATATAAGTTTAAGTCATTCTTTAAAAAAAATTCTTAAGGTGATGACACTGTATAAAATAGATCACAGTTTTGGTTGTTCTTAAATGGTTCATCGTCTACTCAAACTTGTTTTAATCTTGCAATCTGAACAACATGGTACGTTACAACAACGTTCCCCATAACTCAAATGCGGCGTTACATCACCACCGTTTACGTAAATAAAAACCATAAGGCCATCCAAATGTGTTTCATCATCTACACAAACTTGTTTTAAACAATGAAGTAAAGTTGTCATCTATGCCATCCTTCAAAAGAACATTGTTCTTTCATAACAAATAAATAACAAGCTTAAAATAAAAATAGTAGTTATTGTTGAAAATTAGAATCTACATGACGGTATGCAATTTTATGAACCCAAAGTGTACATATCAGAAACATTTTCATACATATTATATCAACATATAATCTAAATCATTATCACAAAATTAGTACCTACACTTGCACATCAACCTCATCTTACATTTTCTCAAGAAATTTCAAAAGATCATTATTGTTTGTTTCATGCATTCTTGTTCCTAGAGCTTCTTTCAAGCATCTACAATATGTTATGTTTCATATTTCATACTATAGTAATACGCCATTACCTTACCATAAAAATGCGGATTGTTGACGTTTAGGGTTTAGGTGCCTAACCATAATTCGTGACATAACAAAAATAAAATTTTCATTTAAAACTAAAGACATAAAACTAAAGTCGGTAACTATCTTTTTCAATGTACGTACAAACTACTTTAGAAAGAAATTAATGTGTAAGAAGAGGGATAGAAAGAATCCACACCTCTTTGCTCATTTTACTTAACTCCTCTGATAGAAGAAAGATGTGAATGGAT
This sequence comes from Tanacetum coccineum, assembly GCA_026074375.1. Taxonomy (NCBI): domain Eukaryota; kingdom Viridiplantae; phylum Streptophyta; class Magnoliopsida; order Asterales; family Asteraceae; genus Tanacetum; species Tanacetum coccineum. The sequence goes on from BQNB010083532.1 coordinate 3,912, forward strand.
TCTATGAGCAAAACCATTTAGAGTTAGACAGGTGATTGAATATGACTGACTAAAATTTTGGTTTATTTCATGAAACAAATATTAAATTGATATTTATTTGATGATGAATTGTCGATACCAGTTTTGTTAAATGCACAGATGATATATTTGACTTATTTGAAGAAACTTTCATGTTTATCTTAATTGAGAATCACTTATCAAGACCAACCATGGTAAGATGTTTAAGCATCGGGTATACTCTCCCAATGTTGTCTGATATTGCTGTAGTTGTTTCTGCAACAAATGAAAAAATACATGATCAGAACATAGAAAAGTATAGCAACATACATCAAATAACGTCACATGTTCTCATTCAAAGAGTTGAATAAACATAATTGAATATGGAATAGGAGCATGGTGAAGCTCTACCTTACGGAAATAACAACGAAAATGAAGCAAACATCATAATTGAAATCATTTCCAAGTTTTGTCCTCACATGCGGACGAAGGCCCTCTACTCCCAATTTTGAGTAAAGAATCTGTGATCTGTGATGTTGTTTGCTCAGGTTGCACGCTCTGACAATACGCCTCCATCAGTGAAAGAGCTATGGCTATTACATGATACCCATAAGCACTCTGCAATATGGAAATCAAATTTTATCACTCATAGGTATAGCTTGAAAAAGGTATAGATTATAATATTATTGTAAATAATTACATGTCATATATTAATGATATACGAACTGCATATAGTCCTACAAATATTGATTTATTTCATCTATTCCATGACCGGAACAGGAGATGGCACTACTACAAAAAATGCTATAGAGCCCGGTTAAAACAGCACATAGAGCCCGTTTTCGGTGGGGGTCAAAGGGGAGGGGACTCTATTCAACATTTACATAGAGCCCGGTTTTTGAAACTGGCTTTATAACATGATATAGAGCCCGGTTTTATATTAAGAAACATGGCTGTATTTGAAAAAATAAATTAAAAAGAAAACTTTCATGCTCCATTTCCAGCTAGCCATTACATCAATATTTACCCAATTTGACCATTCGATGTCTCCAAGATACAGTTCAAGGGGGATCTTATCGCGTAGAATCAGAGTTTCTTAGTCACATATCAACTTACAAGGATGACACTAGCTTGGTTACACATTAACAAAAAGAACATACCAATTTACCGTTTGCGCCCAAGTAAAGAAAACGAGACTACAAATGGAGCCCAAAGGCCCCCTGTCACAACAACGCTAACCTTTATAGCCCTACTTTTAACATCTGCAAACTTACCCATTCAGTGAAAACTAAAGGTAGCCAAATTACGGATGATTGAGGTGTCTTGATACTTAACCGATCACTTGATCTGCTATGATTTTGTCTAGATGGTAATGACATTTTCTTGCTTTTCTTGTTCAATACATTAGCACTCTTTTTTGCTCTTGCACTCATCACTTTTCTACACATTTTAACCGTCTCTGCAATTTTTAGTTGATCAAGCTTCGCAACAAAAACCACTTCTGCAGATCCCAGTCAACATACATTTTGTTAGTTGTTTAATCATGACATATTTAAAGATTTAAAAGATGTATCCATTAACATTATAAAATATAGGGAACAAGTTATTTAACCTGTATTCTCATCCTCGGAAAGATCAAGTCCAGGAGATCTGGGCGGTGTTTGTGGAGAAAGTACATGATCATAATTGAATGTAGACTGGAAAGTGATTTGGCTTGTAGGTGTAACATTTGCGGTCTTCTGAGCTTCAACCCTGTTGATCATGTGATGTAGAGGTGTGATCGACATTCTCCAGTACAGATTTGGATGATGTGTTTGATAAGTTAGCCAAGGACGGTTTATATGTTTCCATAAAGCTAGCAAACCAAGGCGTGCCTTCTTTTGCATAGAACAGAATCGTCAGAAAATATACATAAATACCTAAACATTCTGCATATTTTAATGAACTTAACTCGCCTTCAAACATGGTCTATAGAACATATGATGAACCAAAGTAAACGGTTAAAACCAATCCCTACTTACATTCTTTTAGTTAAATAGGGTTATATAAATTCACAGAACGCATGTACTATCAAAGGTTGGGACAACAACGACAATAATTCAAGAAGACAATTTAGAGAAGAGTACCAACCCGTTAACTTTAGGAACAGACCAACACTTATGTTTATACCACATAATACTGGTGAGGTGTGGTGTGCATTATTTACAATTCTAAGGCTTTAAAGAATCAGTCAAATGTTGTAAATTAACTTCTACATACAGTAAATAAGACGCATCCATCCTTTTTATCAATTCAAAAAGCAATAAAAGCAACCCACCTACCAGTTAATTGCGTCTCAAATTGTTACATTCAGCACAAGATGAAGATATAGTACATAGGTACTCAGGCCTGTTTCATTTTCAGGAGTGTTACACGAAAAATGACTGTTTAGTATATGTGGAAACTCTAGGTGGGAATTTTGACCCATTAACTAATAAATGGTTTGATTGGCGATAGGGTCAATCTCTAATAGGTCGAACAGATCAATGGGTAGCCCTTGCCACTTCCGTGCCCACCCACCCTTTTTGGTCGTCTCTATTTAGAATACAGTAAATAAGTGTACTTACAGATAGGCTTTTCAAGAGAAGATACTCCGCATCTTTGACGCTTAGTTTTGTCCGATTTGCAATGAGACTCAAAGAAATAGTTCTATCTTGTGATGGCCGGCTGCAAGCAATAAAAGTAGCATACAAGATTTCAGCAACTATTGAGATTTTACAGATATTTGAACAATAAGGTGTAAATATAGTGAAGAAAACCTGTAAATTATATCCATTAAGCAAAGAATGTGACACTTCTCCAAAAACTTGTTCTCATTCTCCACCAAAGCAGGCTGAACACTAAGAAATTCTCTATGAACAAGACATAGATTTTGAAAGCGAATCAAATCTCCTGAGTTGAATGCCTCAAGCAAGTGGTATAACCATGATACAGGCGAATCTTGCAGACTGATTGAAGGTTAACTTTCAACACTAGTAACCATAATAACAGTAATAATAGAATTTCTAATCATTCAACTTGGAGCAGGTAGAGAAGGCAATATCGACTAACTAAATAAGTAGATTTCTGTAAATAAAACTACAATCTTTGAAATCATTTAAGGATAACTTTTGCAGTCACACGGAGTATTAAACAATTGACATAAGGAGTGTTTTTGGGCTAAGCATTTATGTAACAATTTCACAAATGGCAAAGCCTCAAAGGATTATTAAGAGTTCAAATTGATGATAAAAGCATCAAGTTCATTATATATCATTATAGTAAATAGTATATGTATAAAACTTATATGTGATTAAGGTACCTTTGACTTTTCATAGTATGTTCACCGTATGATCCAAATTAAAATTTTATTATTAATCCAGTTGAGGAATGATACAATTCACTGTTGCTCTAAAAATCACCCTTGAATGGGCGAATCAGATTGTACACTATCTATGTTATTTACGGAATACTATGTATTGTTTATAGATCTAAAACTTATATATGTATTTGGCAAAGTTGCAACAGATACATTTGATTTATGTGTTTGCTAGAATTATTATACTGCACTTCAAAAGAATAGATACACTAGTACCATACATTACATTGCTAGTGGTTCTAGATTCAGTTCACAACATACAACTACATGTACATTACTGCTCACCACACCCTGAATAAAAGATACAACAAAATACATTAGATATATTAAAACTGGTCAATTGAACAACAACATCAATTCTGTAGCTTTTGCGGTACCTCTGAATTCTAGCTTAGGCTGCTTCTGCTTGGTTGCGAGACAAAGGTGATCTGTGACGTAATTGTGTGTTCGACGGTGTGATGATGGTTGTAGTGTGATGGTGGTCTAAGTCTGGTGCAAGTGAAGGTTAGAGGTTAGGGTTTGTGGAGAGAAAGAGGGAAAAGTTTAGTTTTTATTGTGTATGTAATGACGAATCATCAGGGAGGCAAATAAGGCGCCCAAAATTTAAGTTTTTTTCGAGATATTTGACACTGGACCTGTGCAAACAATCTGTGTAAAAAAAAAAAGTGAAAGAGAAAAATAAAGCCCTGGTATGTAAAGGACAATGGGCTCTAAAGGTTTTAACACATAAAGCCTCGGCTGATTGAGAGAGAAACATGCTCCATTATAAAGCATAGAAAGCCCTTGTTTTGAAGCAAAAAACCGGGCACTAAAAAGTTTTCACATAGAGCCTCGTTCTCTGCCGAAAAACATGGCTCTATACATGGCAAAATCCATTTAAAGCCCGTTTTTCACAAAAACCGGGCTCTATTAAGGGGGCTCTATGTCAATTTGTGTAGTAGTGAGATCTCTATTCCCTCAAGTGAATGTGATAATGTAATGATATATTCGATGTAATATGAAAATGACAAACCACTAGTAGTGGTAAAATAAGAAATGAGCAAACAAAAATGCATTTAGGCATTAATCAAACATGTAGTTTTATGCAAAAAAAAAGTGGGGCAAAGAATTACACAACTTATATATTCATAGAGTTAGATGAATCTATGCCAATAAATTTTTGCTCCCTAAAAGAAATATCCAAATTGTCAAGAGAAACGAAGTTAACAATATTAAGGGGATTCACTGATATTCTATTTATCAACTTCCTAGCCATGCCACTAACATAAGTTTATAAGCAACTTATTAATAATATTTATCGGGCATGACCGTTACACAATCCCGAGTCTTAAGTGACTGCAATAAAATTAATAGGAAAAGAATAAAATTGTATTCAATCAAATGCGTTGTTATTTTATCAAACAAGAAGTTTTCTGATTTATTAATCTATCACTCAGAAATTGAGGACTCAATTCCTTCAATTTTCTAAAAAACAGAACAAAATCTAGAGTATATGTAGAACATAACAAAACTAAGCTATGAATCATTTTAGAGTTTTGACTAAAATCGATGGCATCGTCTAAATAGAGTCTATCAAATCGAGCAAGCCCCGAGTTTGGCTGTGAGATTAATAGCTTCAAAACGAGCCTAACATAACAATAGCAAAAGTAATTTCCTCACGAATATCCCGATAATCTACTTTTAAATTTTTCAATGAATTGATAGAGAACACTTTTTGTTGTTAGTACTGGGTGCCAGTTATCTAATGCTACTAACCACAACAACAAAATTAACATCATGCCAATATCATTATATGAATCCTGCCCTTTTATACATTGGTTTTGGTTATACAACCAAACCAATCACCATTACAGAATTTTATCTTTTGTGCAACATTACTCCCCCTAAATGCACATAGAACGGGTAATCTAGGAAGAATGGATAATCTCCTTCAGGATGAGAGAAGTATGCTGTAAAGTTCAGAATGAATTAACGCATATTCTAATTAGATCCTCGAAAGAAATATTTTAGAATTTACTTATTCAATGAATAATCCTAATAGCCAATACACAAACATTGGCTAAAAACCAAAATTTCATGCTACTCATCTCTGAACAATAAGTGATCCCTCCTAAGACACATATTTTATTTATGACATCTACAAATCATGGTGCAAGACAAAATAGATTACCAAATAAAATCCTCGATGAAAAATATAGCAGCATGAAACAACAAGCAACGGGTTGTTCTAAGTTACAAAAGACCTCCATGCTCTAATCTCATAATAGAGACACTAACCCAGCAAGGTTCCAAAGAACCTCTCGGATGGCACTACTGATATCTCAATAAATTATATCTTGTGCCCTTGAATTATATTGGAAGTTGGAAACACGAAACGACTCGCATAAATTTGTCTACATAAATAAATTGCTTGAGCTAAGTATAGCATGATTGGGATCATAAATCAGTATTATCCAAATTGTCCGCTCAACGAAACTGAGTGCGGCTCACACATAAAAAAGACATAAGTACGCTCTTTTATTGTTTGCAAACGATAACTAAAAGTGTCGAGCTTGAAGTTCATTCACTGTCAACTGTGTGACATCGATTGGATATACATCGGTTTTTGCGTGCATAAACCAAAATAAGACTCTAAAGTTATGTTATTTTATACTTGAGAAAATGTTGAGAACGGATCGAGGAGGAGAATTCACATCAAACGAATTCACACAATATTGTAAGGAAAACGGCATAGCACGACAACTTACTGCACCCTACTCGCCACAACAAAATGGAGTAGTTGAAAGAAGGAATAGGACAATCATGTCCACAACTAGATGTATGATGAAAGCGACTAACATGCCACAAAATTTTTGGGCTGAAGCTGTTAGACACGCAATATACATCCTAAATAGTGTTCCTACGAAAGCACTAGAAGACATCACTCCATACGAAGCAATTAAACAAAGAAAGCCAAACTTAGAAAATCTAAGAATTTTCGGCTGCATAGCATATGCGAAGGTACCATCACAACATCTGACTAAGTTAGATGATAGAAGCATTAAAATGGTATACTTAGGAAACGAACAAGGATCGAAAGCTTATCGCTTATTTGATCCAACAACACAAAGGGTATGTGTTAGTAGAGATGTGAAGTTCAAGGAGAATGAAACATGGGATTGGAAGGACTATATAGGTGAGCACACCAATGACGAACCTGAATGGACAAACTTCAATATAGGAGACCCTGAAGTCACAAATGAACATCCTGATCAAGAAACTCAACCAAATGAAGACGATAATGAGTTTCCCGACAATAATGATGATGATGATTACGCATCACCAACTAGAGACTCTCCCTCACATTCTCAAACACCTCACACACCATCAACACGATCATCAGAAGTAAATTCCCAAGTCACACCTAACACCTCAACACAATCATACTATCAAAGTGACCATGATTCAATTCAAATCATAGATTCACCATCACACTTTGATCACACGCCATTAAGAGGTTTTAGAACATTAAAGGACTTATACGAGAACACCGAGGAATTACTATTAGTTGAAGATGAACCCAAGAACTACAAGGAAGCATCAAGCGATCAAAAATGGATTGAAGCAATGAAGGTCGAGTTAGATTCCATCAATAGAAACAATACATGGGAGTTAACCACTCTACCCAAAGGACATAAAGCAATAGGCTTAAAATGGGTATTCAAGACCAAGAGAGATGCTAATGGAAATATAATCAAACACAAAGCTAGATTAGTAGCAAAAGGCTACATACAAGAGCATGGCATAGACTTTGAAGAAGTCTTCGCACCAGTAGCAAGAATGGAAACAATCCGTCTACTACTCGCCATAGCTGCTAACAATAAATGGGAAGTACATCACCTTGACGTAAAATCTGCATTTCTACATGGAGATTTAAAAGAAGAAGTATACGTCACACAACCCGAAGGATTCATAAAGAGACAAGACAATGGAAAAGTCTATAGACTTATAAAAGCTCTATACGGACTAAGACAAGCACCACGTGCTTGGAACATAAAATTAGACAACACATTGAAGTCATTAGATTTCAAGAAATGCGCACTGGAGCAAGCCATCTACACTAAGAAATCAAAAGACTCGATACTGCTAATAGGAGTCTATGTAGATGATCTAATCATTACCGGCACACCAAAGAAGGAAATTGACAAGTTCAAAGCTCAAATGGAAGAAAAATTCGAAATGAGCGATCTAGGATTATTAGCCTACTATCTGGGTATAGAAGTCACACAGACCAATGGTGACATATCAATAAAGCAATCCGCATACGCGAGCAAAATCCTAAAGGAAGCTGGAATGATAGACTGCAACGAGACATTAATACCAATGGACCCAGGCACAAGATTAACAAAGATTACAGAAGGAACAATGGTCAACTCAACCGAATATCGAAGCTTGATTGGATGCTTAAGATATCTGCTTCACACAAGACCCGACTTAAGTTATTCTGTAGGATTACTTAGTCGTTCTATGCAAGAACCAAGAGAGCAACACATGAAAGCTATAAGACAAGTACTACGCTATGTAAAAGGAACAAAAGATTATAGAATCACTTACAAGCATAACAGAGGAAACAAGATACATGGATACAGTGACAGTAGCTACGAAGTTAACACTACAGAAGGAAAAGGAACTACCGGCATAATATTCTACTATGGTGAATCACCAATCAGCTGGAGTACACAAAAACAAGCCACTGTAGCATTATCATCATGTGAATCAGAATTCATCGCAGCAACAGCAGCAGCAACACAAGCATTATGGTTAAAAAGACTACTAAGCAAGCTTACACATACTCAAGAAGAGAAGGTTACAATACAAGTTGACAACAAGTCTGCAATAGCACTCATGAAGAATCCAGTATTTCATGGAAGAAGCAAACACATTGACACGAAGTATCACTTCATAAGAGAATGCGTTGAAAGAGATGACATACAAGTCGAATTCGTAAGCGGAGAATACCAGAAAGCAGACATACTCACAAAGGCACTCCCGAAGATCAAATTCTTAACCATGAGACAGCTCATAGGTCTAAAAGATCTAAGCCACAGCGCTTGTGATTAGGAGGGAGAATATTGGGTCAAAACGGGTCAAACCCATCAAACTGGGTAATCACACCCGCTGTCAAATATGGCAGTTATAGAAAAACGGTTACATAACCGATTTACAGTTATTTTCACCAAGGGTTGCATTGATTCACTCGCACCCTTTCATTCTTATAAATAGAACTCGATTGTATACATTCCAAGATGATGACAGATTAATAAATATAAAAACATTTAGATTTTTGGTATATTTTGATTGCACTTTTGAGATTCGATCCAACATTTGGCATCAGAGCTTTTGGTTGATTAAACCAAAAATCATCATATACCGGTTAAGATCCTCAACTGTGTTCGTGCGAATAAAAAAAAATGGTGCGGTTTGGTTTCTATTTTTGAAGAAACCGCAAGTGAGGTTGCGGTTTGGTTTTAGTCAAAAACCGCACCAAACCGTACCATGCTCACCCCTAGCTTCAACTTTTAGAGGTAAATTTCATCTGATTTTGATTTTAAACTCTTACCTCCCCTCATGTTGATTATTAGACAAATCCTAGTTGAAAGATTAAAGCTGGTTACTCAAAACTTTCTATTAGTCATGGCAGAAGACGTGAAAAGAGAACGCAAAATGAGATGGATCGACATTATAGCGAAAAACAAACGAAGTGTGGTATATGCCGTCAAAGCGGACATGACACGAGGAATTGTTCAACATCCTAAGATAGAGATATTGTATGTAATTTATTTCTTAATGAATGTAACAATTTACTATTTTATTGTAATATTAGTTTGATGTGATGTGTTTTTTAAAAACTAATAAATACTTATTTATTGCTGTTTGTATATTATGGGTTCTGAATCGAATTTGATAGCACATCTATATATGAATATTCGGTAGAAATGTATGAATTTGCATTGTCCATTGAATATGAATAAGTGGTATAGAAAAATGTGCATTGAATGAATAAAAATGTTTGTTTTGGTAAAATGTCTAGATGTGTTAAAACTATTGTTTTACTCAATTTAATAAACAATTGATTCATTCGCACAAAAATAAACTTAATTTAAATAAAAAAAAAAATTTTATAAGATAATCTTTTTAAAGTTTAAAAGTTATTTTAAACTAAACTGCAATCTCAAGTTTATTCGACAAAAATAAACGTTGATCAGAGTTTGAATTGAATTTTTAAAACGATTAACTAAAAATGGATTCGCGTTAGAATTGGAGATGCTATGAGTCGAAACCGTACCCATTCATGAACAAAATATGATTGACACATATCATCTTATTCACTTTTTATCTTATAAACAGATGTTGTGTTTTATTTAATATGTTAAAACAAGATAAAGGTGAAACAAGAAAAAAATCCAAGAAATGAAGAAAAAAACACAAATAATAATAATAATAGCAAAGTATAAAATACATAAAAAAAAAAAAAGTAAGAAAAAAAGACATTAAAATGTGTTCAGACACCACTTTCACATTTAGTTCAGTAAGAGGTTTATGTCTCTTAGTACCTCTAAATGATCAGAAAAGAACAAATGCTCGGAAAAAATTATGAATCTTATTATATAACAATACTCAAATCTTAATTTGAGTATCAAGAACAACAATCACAACTGATCTTAATCAGAAAAAAACTAACAACTATCCACCACTGCTAATCAGGTATGGATCAATAATCTAACTTGATTATTTTTTCTTTTCAAATGAATCTAAGGGTCACAGTTGATCTCAAATTAGGGTTACAAAAGTGAGAGAGAGATATCGATTTAGAGAGAGAAGAGAGGAATCTGAGATATAAAAAAAAGGCTGAGTCAAGGCACCTTTTATAGGGCCTTGACCAGCTCCCAAGAATCAGCAAAAGGCATAACAGCCCCTTCATCTTTAGACAATCATTAAACTTGGGCCCAAAGCTTTCTCCAAAGCTATAACTGAAAAATGCAAATGACACAATAAGTCCCTTAACTTATATGTTTACCATTGAGACTATTTATTTCAATATCCCTCTTTAGTCTCACCCTGGTAAACATCATGCATACCAAGTCTTTTAACCAATTCAAAATGTTTAATTGTATCCAACCCTTTGGTAAGGATGTCTGCAATTTGGTTTGCAGAATCCACTTTAACAGTTTTAACAACTCCTTTTAAAACCTTTTCTCTTACAAAATGTAAATTAATTTCAAGATGTTTTGTTCTTTCATGAAAAACATGGTTGACATCTATTTTAATAGTTGAATTACTGTCACAGTGAAGTAAAACAGGTAAAAGGTTTTCAATTTGCAAATCCTTTAAAAATTTTAAGATCCAAATAACTTCACTGGTAATTGAAGCAAGAGCTCTATACTTTGCTTCAGTTGAAGATTTAAAGAGAGTATTTTGTTTTTTACTTTTCCAAGAAATAAGAGAATTATTAAGAAACACACAATATCCAGTAACTGATTTTCTTGTAACAATACATTTAGCCCAATCAGCATCAGAATATACATTAAGAAACATACCAGATATCATCGCAATATGAATTCCCAAACCTGGACAGCTCTTAAGATATCTTAATATCTTAAATGTAATTCTAAGATGAGAAGTCAAATGAGAATGTATAAACTGACTTAAGCAATGCACAACATAAGATATATCAGGCCTAGTATTAGTTAAATAGATTAATTTTCCCATCAATTTTTGGTAATCATTTACATTCTCAAGTGAAGGATCATTATCAACAATCTCATTAGGATATAAACAAGCTTAGAATAAGAGGGGAAAAAAAATTTTTGCAGGTTTAATGCATGCATACCCTACATATAACAAATGTCAGAACATTTAATTTTTACCTTGGGTTAAGGTAAATACCTTTATCAGTATCAATCACTTCAATCCTAAGAAAATACTTAAGTTTTCCCAAAAATTTTATCATAAACTTAGACTTAAGAAAAACTTTAAACTTTTCAATCTTAGAAACATTATTATTAGTAATGAAAATATCCCACATAAAACACAATAAGGAAAGATCAAACTCTCTTTCAGACTTGGTATAGAATAGTAATCAGACTTACTTGACTAAAACATTCTCAATTAAAGTTGATGTCATATTTGCATTCCCATTTGCTGGAGCTTGTTTTAAACATTTATAGAGACTTTTTAAGTCGGCAAATTTATTATCAGAAGAATAATAACCTTCAAGGGTTTCATTTAAACAAACCTCTCAAGATCACTATATAAGAATACATTATTAACATCAAGTTGATAAACATGCCAAGACATAGAAACAACAATATTCAACAAACACCTAAAAGTAACCATTTTAACCGCAAGAGAGAAAGTCTCCTCATAGTCAATCCCTTCCTTTTGCCCAAAACCCTGAGCAACCAATCTAGCTTTATATTTATCTATCTCACTACTGGACTTGAACTTAATTTTATAAATCCATTTACTTTCTATGGCTTTTCTACCCTCAGGTAATTCAACAATTTCCTAAGTACCATTTCTAAGTAAAGCATCCATTTCTTGATTCATAGCATCAGTCCAATGAGGATATTTAGAAGCTTCAAAATAAGACTTAGGTTCTCTGGTTTTATTGAGTTGAGTTACAAAACAAAAAATTTCAGAATTAAGTTTTGAATAACCAACATATTTCTCATGACCATATTTGACTTTTGATTCAACAACAAAATTATTATAATTATTTGGAAAAACACTTTGTCTAGAAGACCTTTTAACATTTTGAACACCATGAGATGAACTTAGATTTTGATCCAAATTACCCTCAGAAAACACATTCTCTTCAAGAGTGGCAACCTCCTCATTCTGTGTAGGAACAAATTCACCACTGCTATCAGCATCATTTCTATGATTGTCAACTAGAAAATCAACAGTGTTATGATTGCTACCAGACACAGAAGAGCTGCTGCTATCACTTTGAGATTTCTTATCTCTATTTAGATCATTTTCTACTCTCTCATCATCATTTGGTATCTCAGAATATTTAATATCAAAAAAGTTTATATGATTAACATCTTGAAGAACATTAGTGAAATCATTTTTCTCAATTTCAGAATCCTTAAAAGGAAATATATTCTCAAAAAACTTAACATCTCTTGAAAAAATGACCTGATGCTTATCACGACTATATAATCTATATCTTTTTTTAAAATTAGAATACCCTATCATAACACATTTTTCAGATCTGTTACTAAACTTGTCATTATTGTTGACAATGGTAGCAAAACACAAGCAACCAAACATTTTTAAGTGAGAGAGAGTAGGACATTTTTTATATATCATTTCATAGGGAGACTTTCCAATTAGCACAGAAGAAGGGAATCATCGTTAATAAGTTTAAGTAGCAGTTTGAATACACTCAGTCTAAAATTTAAAGGTATTCATCTTGAAACATAAGACTCTAGAAATTGTAAAAGATGCTAAGTTTTTCTTTAGCAATCCCATTTTGTTGTGCATTATACACATAAGTAGTTTGATGAATAATTTTTTATCAGAATATAATTTGGTTACAATTTGATTAACAAATTCATTTAACGTTATATTCTTAAAAACTTTATAATTTTTCTTTTTTTAAATGATTTTCAATCAAATTATGAACAATTATAAGTGGGAACCCTCATCTTGTTTAATAAAAAATAAACTTTAGTGTAATCATCCAAACTGTCAAAAAATCATCTAAATCCCTAGAACTGTAAACACTTTGTAAGGCCCCCATAAGTCTAAATGAACAAGATCACCCAAACACTTAGAAGTATGATCACTTAAAGTAAAATGTTCTCTAGTTTGTTTAGCCCTTTGACAAATTTCACAACAAACAACATTATATTTTTATCAATCTGTAAAGAATCTTTTAGGACATTCAGAACAGGCTTTGCAGGATGACCAGAGTGACCATTTGTTCATCTATAAACCCAGAAAGTGAACTAGTCCCAACAGAAATGTTATTAGAAATATTTTTCCCTTTGAAAGACTGATTAGACTTCTTTTTTACAAAATCAGCAGGATAACCAATGATTTTAAAACATCTGGTATTTTCTATTTTATACATATCTTTTACCTTATAAAACGAACCCAAAAGACCAAAAACATATTAAAAATTGCAAATATATGCTTGTTTTTGTGTTTGTGTATGTGCAGGTACGGATATTAAAGAAATGGACAAAAAATAAAGACAAAGCAGACAAAACCGAACACAAGAATGGAAAGAACGCGAGACTACGAGTCCAATGGTGCCCTCAGATCTTAACGGACCAGCCGTAACATGTTATGGGCCGGGCCAACCCATGTTGCTATAAAACCTTTAAGCCCAAGACAATATAAATTAAAATTTTGATTTTGAAGAGTTGTTGGTCAAGTGACAAGTAAATAAATGAAATTCACTCATGTTCCACTCCACTCAAAATGAAATGGGCAAATGAAAATTCAACACGTGGCATTCTTTTATTTTCTATCAATTGAGATACAGCTGAATGAGAATGAATTATGATAAAATTGTTATATCTAGGCACGTGCCTATAAATAAATGGAACTAGATCACGTGTGTCTCCACTACAATGAATTGGGCAAAGAAAAGTAATGAACGGTGGTGATGATACTGCGTACGAGGTACGCATTTAAATGGCAACGTGGCAGCCATCGGGTGGCTTATTTCAAATTATTTCAGCAGCTCGATCCGTGTGAAGGCCAATGATTGGCTCATCATCACTTAATGATTGGAGCAAATTTATAACTCTACCCCCTCTCACCCTATATAATGCAACTCGCCACCCTCATAGTTTTAGCTAGTTTTTTTTCCTTTATTTTTCTTAGTTTAGTTTTCCTAATTTTAGCTTATTAAAATTTTGTATTAGCTTATTTCAGTTTTTATACTTATTGTACTCAGATTATTTTGCAAGCTTATTAATATGATGTAATGAATATGTTTTGAAGTTTATTAAAGATCTCGTTTTGCTACTTTGCTGCTTATTCTTTGTAAATTTCTCTTGGCGTTGAGCTTATCAAAATAAGCATTTCTGTGAGTTATGTCTTTATGCTTATTCCGAAAATTCTCTTTAAAAGCTTAAAAATCTTTTCAATAGCTTTCAAATGCCTATGCGAATTTGTCTATATGGTTTTAAAGGATTTCGGGTGTAAAAAGTATGTATAAGCTCGGATCTGGCTTATCGGCGTGCTTATTTCATCTTAGTATTTTTAGAAGCTCTTAATTTCTGTTATCATAAGTCTCTAATCAGCTTATTTGGTTTAGTGTGAGCTCATAGTGTTAGATCGATACTTGGTGAGCTAATTTGCTTATTCGTTTCATCGTTTGATTTGTTAATGTGATTTTAGCTTATTTTAAATCCTTGGTACTATTTTTAGTTGCTTATTCATTTAGTTGAATGCTTATTTCAATTATGTTTAGGCTTAGTTAATAATTCTAGATCATAGATCTCGTTTTTAGCTTATGTTTCTTTAGTTCATTGTCGTATTACTTGCTAATTTTGTTTTTAAGCTTGTTAGTTCATGTGCTTATTTCATTATGCTCTGCTTAATATAATTGGCTTATTAAACTCTTAAGTGGTATTCATTGTTTGCAACTTTATTTGAGCTTATTTGATTTTAGAGGATTCATAATTGTAGTTTAAGCTTTTAAATGTTGATCTTAGTTTAGTTTAGATATTTTTAGCTTATTTCTTTTTTGTAATTGCTTATTTTAGTTTTTATGCTTATTGTACTCAGCTCTTGTCTCAAGCTCTTTAATATAATGTAATAGATTTGGTTTAAAGTTGAATATAAATCACGGCTTGCTTATTTGGTGTTTAATCTTTCGGATACTTCTCCTTTTCGTGTGCTTATTCTATAAGCTGAAATTTCTGCTTATTTATTCATCTTATTATTTTCAAAAGCTATTAAATTTTTTATTAAATGACTCCTATAAGCCTTTTAAGCTCATTCGAATCATTTTCTAAAAGTTTTATTCACTTTTTGAAATAATCAGCTCTAATAAGCTCGAGTTTAGCTTATTTATGTGCTTATTCCGTTTTTATTGTGTCAAAAGCTCTTATTTTCTGTTTTAATTAGCTTCTACATAGTTTTTTCGTTTTAACTTGATCTTAAAGTGTTAGATCCAATTTTTATGAGCTTATGTGCTTATTCGATTCATCATTTTAATAGTCTAAATGCTTATAGTTTATTCTAGTTACTTGTTGCTGTTTCTAGTTTGCTTAATCAAATAGTTAAATGCTTAATTTATCACGAATAGGCTTAATATGTATAGATCTCGGTTTAGCTTTATTTCGTTTAGCTTAAATGGTTGATTTCGAGTTCATCTAGTTTAAAACGCCTATTTCGTTCATCGAGTTTACATGGCTTATTAAGTTTGCTATTTACGGTTAGTAAGTATTCTATTTTTTTTCTAAAGTCGTCCCATTTAGAAATTCATTTTGGTTCATTTCTGTTAGCTTGTGATTATTTCGATTGACTAATTGTGGTTAGCTTGTGATTTTTGCATTTTATTTAGTTAAGTAAAACGAGAATTGATTAGCTTATAAAAAAAATTCATGTTAGACTAGTGCTTAAACCTCCATTCCAGTTAATCTGTGCGTTTGGTTTGCTAAATTTACATGGGCTTTGTGATTGAAATTGGACTCACTTTTGGAAATTAGGAATTGATCTTGGGATAACTATAACAGTTGGTTTAATTTTTGTGTTGTTGGTACCGGTCTACTCATGAGGCGAGGAGCTTACGGGTTTATTTAGTTAGACCGACTTGATTATATGTTTAGCTAATAATCGGGTGGTATTCGTTTATTTTGCGGGTCTCCAATTTGGTTCTATTTTCTAATCCTTTTTCAATTCGTTAGTTTAGATTTATTTTTATCATTTTATAATATGCTTTGATTTTTGTCATGCTTAGTGTAAATTTATTTTTGTCATTAAATGTAATGTTCGTTAAATAGTATTTCGTTATGAATAGTGAGTAGATATCTTGTGTTTGCTAAGTGATGAGTGATTTAAGTGCGGGTTTAAAAATGTTAAAAAATATAATAGTCATTAGAATTTTTCCAATTAAATATCGTCTTTACTTTTATTGCAATTTAATTTCTTGTCATTTTAATTTTTAAGATTATCGTTAAATTTTCAAATTTTGCAAATCCCTTTATTTTTACTCATAGAATTAGATTATTAATTCAAATTCTATGTTAATGTGCTAATTAGGATTTATTTTGTCATTTTCCGTTTTTCGTCCGCGAGTTTAGTTATTTTACTTGCATTTAATTGTTTTAATTGTTTTTAGTTATAGAAAATCAATCAAAAAGTTGAAAATCATTCATAACATTGTCCAAACTGAATCGAGGGTATCAATTCACATTTCTTTGGGATACGACCCGGGGAATCATACTTCCCGGTTAAACATATTATATTATATATATTTTTTGTTTAAATTGCATTTAATCTTTGTCCTCAAGGATTATTTGTATATTTCTATAAACACTTTGATATATTATATATACGTGAAATTGCTACTATCAATTTTTGGCGCCGCTGCCGGGGAAGTGTGTATGATTATCGTGTTTCGTTCGAAGATTAGTGTTTTGAAGATCCTTCCCCGTGAAGGTAATTGCTTTTATTTGTAAATATTTTCTTATATAAAAATATAAAAATTCAAAAATATTTTTCTTTCTTATTTTCCCTTATGTATTATTTGAAAAATCTATAAATATTCTTGTCGATCCTCTTATTCGTTTAATTCTTATTCTCTTTACCCTCTTATTCATTTAATTCTTCTTCTTTTCCCTCTTATCCGATTAATTCTTCGACATGTCTTCATTTTATTAACCTTGCTACAGGTGTGGAGAGCCATTTGTTGGTTCATTTTGTCCACGATGTAATCCGAATTCTTTCGATAATTCTTAATATTTTTCCGACTACTCTTCACAACCCCGGTACGAGACGATTATTTGTGAGTTATGTGGAAACGATGCTCATTTTGGTTACGATTGTCCAACACATGTTCCGTTTGATTATAATCCGAACCCATGTTTCGATCAAAATTTTGATAATAATTTTCCACTAATTTCACCACAATATCTTTGTTGTGCTTATTGCGGGGGTCCTCACTATGATTATCAATGTCAACCGATTAATGGAACTTACTATGAACCTAATCTGTGTTATGATTCTTCCAGGTTTGACCAACCACAACCCCCGCAGGACTCCGTCGATCATCAAGGAATTCTACAAGCCCTTCGTAAAATACAAGAAGAGCTTAAAGAAATAAAACAAGATCGAAGAATGAAAAAGGAGAATATGAGTATCGAGGAAATGAGGCGTGAGCAGCTAATGGTCGATGACGAGATTAAGGATATATCGAATTATTTAAGCTATAAAAGATTTTGAGGTGAGAAGATTGATGATGAATATGAAAGAGATTGTGATATTAAGATTGAACAGCTCTTGCAAGATTATAATGGTTTAGGCATCGAGATACGGAAAAAGAAGCGCATTTTAATGGAAGAAAAGTCTCTTGCTGTTACACGACATATTCAATCTATTTGTGATGACGACGATGAGTATTCTATTCAAACTCAAGAATATCTCAAGAAATTTTCTTCTACAATTACTCTCGTCTTACCGATCGAGGAGCACGATAACTCTCTTAGTATGGGGGACGAGCATCTTGACACTATTCCTAGTGTTGAGAACCTTGTCCCAATCCCAAGTGAGTTCGAGGGTATTTCTGACGATACGTGTGATGTGTCCGTTGGTGAAGATCCTTCCACTTTTAATGCTTTGAGCGATCATTCTAAAATTTTATCCGATTCCAACGATGATGGTACTTCAAGTGATGATGATGATTTTGAGGACATCGAGTACGTTAGTTTAGAGGAGGTGAATGATGAGAAAGAGTTTGACTTAGAAGATATTCTTCAAATCCAAGACGTTATTCTTTGAGAGAAATTATTAAACGTCCATCATCTTGTTACTAATATCGTATCTTTGAAAAATAACCCCACCCCTGATTATGTGCTTGAGTCTCCTTCTTCATTTCCTATTCCCGTCGTGGATAGTGATTCGTTCATTGAGGAGTCCGATACTTCTCTTTCTCATTTGGATAATTCTTTACCCGAATTCGAGACTTTTTGCGGTCATACAGAAGAGACGAGAAGAGGCAGTACCACTACTCATGCTAATTACTCTCTTCCCGAGTATGATTCATTTCTTTTTGAGATTGAGCCCGACCAGGAGGGATTGATTAGCATTGATAATTTAAATGGCCCTCTTTTGGAGCTTCCCGAGTTTGAATCATTTCATTTCGATCTGTCATTTCTTTGTCCTCCTCCGGAACCACTAGATGTTGAGATTTGCTTATATTTTGAGCCTGATGCTCCCGTGATTGATAATTTTAATGAGCTTAATGATGACCAAAGGGGAAGTGAGATTGATTTTTCTCAAAAATGTTGAAGATGACGATTCCTTCACATTTTTCATTCGAACTTTTCTCCTATTTCTCACCTACCCTGCGGATTCTCCATTACTTCTCTCCATCGGGAGTGAAGACACTATTTTTGACCCCGGCATCTTCATTTAAGAGCTGGTGGCATCTCATCGGGATGGAACTTTCATGTGCTTTAATGTTTATCAAAACATTAATGAAAGCTCGATTGAGATTTTCTTTTCCATTTGCTTCCCCATGGACAACTTAATTCGGGGTCGAGTCAAGCTCGTGACTCGGTTAACAAAAACAAGCGTTTCTATCTTCTTATCTATTTTCTAACAAACTAATGTGAGGGGGCTCGCCTTTTCCTTTCTCGTTTTTGTGTTTTGTGGTTTTATGTCCAGGATGTCCCGGATTTTGAAGACTCTCGTAGTCATGGTTTTGTTCATTTATTCGAGCTTCATATCCTCAACTTCATTTAGGGAATCCAATATCCTAATCTTATCGATTATCGTTTATCTTTAGCATACTTAATAAATGGCTTTAGATTTGCGTAGAGAACCCTTAATACTTGAATTATGCCTTGAAATTAGTATGGGGGTGACAGTCTCACATTGAGGACAATGTGTTGTTTTAGTATGGGGGGAATCTATCGATTTGATTATACCTGTAGCCGTTGTTCTCACGTAACCCGTTTTTCCACAAAAAAATATGTGATTTATGTGAAAAATTTAAATTTTTTGTGCATGAAAAAAAAAGAAAAGTGTTGAAATAAAGTAATAAAATAAGTGTTATAACACAAATAAAGGTAAAAACGAGAAATAAATTTTGACCCGACCCATTTTATATCTTAGCTTTCTCCTTAACTAAAAATAGATTGATTTTGCTAATCTTTTATACAAGGAGCTATAAAACGCTAGTCTTGCTTGAAAAGGTCAATACTTTGCAAGTTCCCATAATTGATTTTAAATATGCAAAGTTTGATTTGTCAGGCTAAGTATTCGCGAATTTCTTTATTAGAAATTTTAAATTGTGAAGAACAAAAGATGATAGAGTAGAGTATAAGTTGTGATGCTAAACATAGAATAGTTGGATTTCTTTAAGGCTCATGAATGTTAATTGTGGCTTTTTCTCCCATTGGCTTGTTTCGCCTTTATATATAATTGTTTAATAAATAGAGTTGTGCGTTTTTTTGTTAATAATTAGTTAATAGAAGTTTTCTTTAGTTCCTTTGTGATTAAGACGAGTACACATCAGGAATACTTAATTTGGCATACTATATGTATCACATTAATAAATATTTTGCTTATTCCTTAAAGAGCCTTAGGGTATATGGGATAAGTAGAATTCAATAATAATCCAAGACTGATAAAAGTTTGCTGCATCTTGCCGGCTCACAACCGATGTTACAGCCTTCTAAAAGGTCGAGGAAGTTACCGAGGTCGAAATATGTTTGCTACATCTTGTCGGAGGCGTGGCCGATGTTGTAGCCTTCTAAAGGACTGAGGTTTAATAATGTTGCTTAATTTTTTGTCTTATTTTGTACCTTAAAGAGCCTAAGGGTATATGGTGCAAATAAGATTGGTCCATTCATGTCTTAAAGAGCCTTAGGGTATATGACATGAATGGTGCCTTGCTTAAGTATTATTTTTGGAATTAATAAGTATCGAAATAAAAGTCTTAAAGAGCCTTCGGGTATATGACTTAAATAAAATCTTGAGATACAAAATTAGGAAATAAGGGAGGAAAAGTAAGTACACAATTAGTATTTATGAGTAGTGTTAGTATCATGACTTGTATTTGACAATGATCTTGTTTTTAAGCTTAGTATGAAAAAGTGAAAGTTGGGGACGATGAATTTATTTTGCTTGTTCCATGATCCTAAGTGTAAAGTAAAAAAATAAAAATAAATAAATAAATAATGTATGAAGTGATTGAGTATGGAAAGTAGTAAAAAAGTAAAAAAATAAAATATAAAAATATTAAAAATGGAAAAACGGGGCGTTTCTTAACTATTGATTCCTTAGTCCCTTTAGATGAGCACTTGGCTACTTTTCAAGGTGATTAATTTGGGAGAATTAGAATTTTTAGTTTTAAGCGCGTATTTATTACATTGCGTGAGGACACGACAATACTTTAGTATGGGGGAATTTGGTATTCGCTATTTTATACATACTTTTTACCTTGAAAAACGAACCCAAAAGACCAAAAACATAATTAAAATGGCAAATATATGCTTGTTTTTGTGTTTGTGTATGTGCAGGAACGGATATGCAATAATGGACAAAATAAAGACGAAAGCGGATAAAACCAAGCACGAGATTGGAAAGAGCGCGAGAAAACAAGTCAAGCGGTGCTCTCGGATTTTATTGGGCCAGCCCGTAACCCACTTAACGGGCCGGGCCAGCCCAAGCTATATTAAGCCCAACAAATGCCCAACATGAATATAAGCCAGTAGCCACGTCCAATTTAAAAAAAAGATCAACTTCTTATATATGAAAAGAGTGATGTCATCGCACATGCATGCGAAATTAAATCAAACGATATCACGTGCTCTTCCATTATGATATTTTCGGCGAGTTACAACTAGACACGTGGCAGGGACTAATCTTTATAACAATTCAAATTGCAAAAGGGGAAAATGATCAAACGGACATAAGGCGTGCGTTCATGTGAAGCAAACAAAAAAAGGGCACGTGGCATCATGAGATCGGTGGGATCAATTCTTTAGCAAACTCGATCCGTGTGAAGGGATATCAATGCCAATGATTGGCTAATAATCACTCTTATGATTGGGAGAAATTTACAACATTACCCCTTCTTCCCTTATTTATACCATCCGCCCCCTTCATTTTAGAGCAGTAGGTAGTTAGTTTTTTTAGTTTAGCTTTGTAATTTTTAGCTTATTTTAATTTTGTATTAGCTTATTTCTATTTTTATGCTTATTGTACTCAGCTCTTGTCTCAAGCTCTTTAATATAATGTAATAGATTTGGTTTAAAGTTAAATATAAATCACGGTTTGCTTATTTGGTGCTTATTGGTTCATTTATCTTTGTTTCATGAGAGCTTATTCTATAAGCTGAGATTTCGTGCTTATTTTCACGTCTTATTATTTTCAAAATTTTTTAAAATTTTATTAAATGACTCCTATAAGCCTTTTAAGCTCATTCGAATCATTTTCTAAAAGTTTTATTCACTTTTTGAAATAATAAGCTCTAATAAGCTCGAGTTTAGCTTATTTATGTGCTTATTCCGTTTTTATTGTGTCAAAAGCTCTTATTTTCAGTTTTAATTAGCTTCTACATAGTTTTTTCGTTTTAACTTGATCTTAAAGTGTAGATCAAATTTTATGAGCTTATTTGCGTAACCGTTGGGATTTGTTTCGTGGAGTGATTAATGCTTATCCTATAGTTTTTTTTACTACTTATACTCGTGTGCTTATACATTTGTTCTAGTGCTTATTTCAATTGGATTTTAGCTTATTAAAAAGTTTGGTTTTAAATTTTGTTCTAGCATAAAATTTAGTATTAGTTTTCAATTCGTTTTGCTTATTTGTCGAAGTATTTAATTCTAGTGTTTATAGGATTGCTTATCTCATGATTATGTGCTCGAAGCTTATCATATCTGTTATTTTTGTGATTATGGTTGTTTGATAGAATCGTTTTCGTTAGCTCACTTTTTTGTTTGCAACCGTCAAAAGGAAATTCGAAACTAGGCACGTTTTGGGCCATTTATTTCTTCTGGTACTCGTTTGGTTTGTGTAGAATCTAGTTGGGCCTGCAAAATTATTAGATAGACCTGAGATGGTTGATATTTGGCCTGTGTTGATTAGTTTAAATATCTTTTGAGCAAAGTAGAATTTAGTGAATTGCAAATTGTTGAATTAATAATATAACTATATCAGTTGGTTTAATTTTTGTGTTTTTGGTACCGGTCTACTCATGAGGCGAGGAGCTTACGGGTTTATTTAGCTAGACCGACTTAGATTAGTTGTTTTAGTTAAATAAATCGGGTGGTATTCGTTTAATTGGGGGTCTCCAATTCGGTTCATTTTCTATTCCTTTTTCAATTAATTAGTGTAGTTTTTATCGTTTTATAATATGCTTTGATTTTTGCCATGCTTAGTGTAGATTTATTTTTGTCATTAAATGCTAATGTTCGTTAAATTGTATTTCGTTATGAATAGTGAGTAGATATCTTATGTTTGCTAAGTGATGAGTGATTTAAGTGCGGGTTTAAAAAGGTTAAAAAAAATATAATAGTCATTAGAATTTTTCCAATTTAAATACGGTTCGAATTTTTTTTATACTTTTTTTAATGCAATTTAATTTATTGTAATTTTTTTAAGCATTTTATTTGTCATTTAATTTCTTTAAGCCCGCACTTAATGAATATTTCACGTCACTTAGCAAGCATATTAGTCATTTATATTTTTAGATCATTTTTTTGTATAATCTCATAGATTTAATCTTAGATTTATAATTAGTATAACTTAGCGTGTTTTTATATGCTTTTCCCTTTAGTAGATTTAGAAAACAAAATCAAAAATCTTTTAAAACCATTCAAAACGCGCAATCACGGACTTAACCGATTTCCAATTCGCACTTCGTTGGGGGAATAAACGACCCGGGAAGTTTTAGAGATATTACTTTGGTTAAAAGTGAATTTCTTTAACCCGACGGAAAATACTTAACTATACTATAATTGTTATCCTCCTTATTATTATGTATATATATATATATATATATATGTGTGTGTGTGTGTGTGTGTGTGTGTGTGTGTGTGTGTTAATTTGGACGGATCAAACGTATACAGTTCAATTGAATACAACGTATCAATCGTTTGATACAGTCATAGAAGCTGATTTTTCGCATTCGATTTCCGTATTTATGTGTTTTCTTTCTTCCAAGCAAATGCTGCTGATATTTTTACGTTTGTTACATATTGAACTAATCAGAGGGAGTAGATATAAGAAGTAATGGCATAAATTAAGACGGAGACAACTATGGATGGATTCGTAACTAATGATCGAGCAGATTATTATTCAGGGATTACATGAATTACGGTTAATGGTAAAAATGCTTATGAACTTAAAGGAGAATTCCTTGATAATTTGCTCAATAATGCATTCAGTGGAACTAATGGAGAAGACGCGGTCGAACATATCGACTACTTCCTCAAAAATTTTGATCCTATTAAATTGACGAATGTGAATTATGAACGAATTAGACTTGCTGTTTTCCCGATATCAGTAGCTGGAAATGCAAGTGAATGGTTTGATGACTTTAAAGGTTCAATTACTACTTGGGTGGATTTGACTGAATTTGTTTTGAAAACATTACCGGCCTTCTCGTACTGGTCGGATTACGGTGAAAGCAATAAGGGATCCAAGCAATTCTATGTTCAAAAAATGGTTGGCCTTGAAATTCGCTAACCATATGATTATGGATCTGTTAGCCGTGTTTTTAGTGAAGTGATGGTCATTATCAATCTCGAGCCTTGTATAAGTAAAACGTAGTTTACGGGATATTCACTTAAGCTAATAGGGCCTAGTTGTCGAGCTTAAAGCCCATTTGTAATAGGTCCGGCCCAAAGAAAAGCTCACAAGGCTTGTCTACTCTATGTACTATTTAAATCCCTCTCCAAGTGTGGAGAGGGTGTTGCTTCTCATTCTTCTTTTCTAAAGTGCAAGTAACCATCTTATTTTCTCTCTTTGTCTCTCTCTCTCTAGTTCTTTCTCTCTCTATTTTATTTCTTATTTTTGTGTTCATGGTGATGAAATGATACATCTAACATGTGGTATCAGAGCCAGGTTACGATCCTGGGACCTGTGGGTTATGGACCTGTGGGTTATGGTGATGAAATGATACATCTAATCCCTCGGAACCTTCAAGCAAAGGGTTTCCGATTTCTACTTCTCCTCTTGGCAGGTTATCAAGACTAAGGAAACAACATACTTCTATCTATCCGATTGCTGTTCTCTAATCTACAGGTCTGTGGCTTGTAATCAAATGTCAGATTGCAACCCGTTCTACAAATAAAAGGAAAATGTACGTGTCATTGCGTTTATCCTTAACAACGAAAGAGAAATCTTTTCGGTCTTGAGCTAGTTTTGAAACATTCAATGTTTGTTAGCTCAAGTCAATGGCTTATGTACACTTCAGTGCATAACCTAAGCTTTAAATAAAAGGGGAGAGTACGCTTCAGTGCA
>BQNB010083533.1:2746-20000 GCA_026074375.1 Tanacetum coccineum
GAACTCTTTCAGAGGGGGTCAATAATCGGTTTAGATTATAGATTGGTCTTAAGGATAGGTCGGGATTAACCACTATAAACTTAGATGCCCTACTCGTGTGATCATAGGGTAATGTAGGATCGCAGAGTGAGTATAGGACATACCTCAAATGCCAATTTGGGTCTGTCGATATTAGAACCACTAATGGAACTTATAATTGAACATTGCACAGGAAAATGTAATCATAGCATTAGTAATGAGATGGTTAGGTTAGCACGCTTTTCTCCCTGAATTCTTCTATCACTTTACTTTACTGCATTTATTTTTTGTAGCTATTGAAATTAACTCAAAACCATTTTTAAACGTGATATAATCAAATTAAAACTAGTAAACCTTAGCTCTTGGGACGACCTCGGATTTACCGAACTACTGCACTATATACGACCGGGTTCTCTGTCCGTTAGTGCGTGTATCGGTAGACGAGTTTTATAAATTTAAAACTTGGCAATTAATTATTTAAAACAAATAACGCATCAGTGACCCCCGTAGGCTCACGCATTTCTAGCCGTATAAATATCCGTATGACATGAGAACAAACCAATAGCTTCCAAGCGAGTGACTGGTGCAAAAGATTCTTTAAAATCAATACCCTCTTCCTGTTTATATCCCTTAGCTACAAGTCGTGCCTTATTGCGAATTACAGTATTGTCTTCATCTTTTTTGTTCTTCCATAACCATTTTAGATTGATAACAGTCTTTCCAAAGGATTTGTCGACTAGTTCCTAGACTTTGAGTCTGTTGAATTGATGAAGCTCTTCCTACATTGCCTCGATCCATGCGTGATCAGCCATTGCTTCCTTAATGTTCTTCAGTTTTGCCATACTCACGGTGAGCGTGAACATCCTCATTTTGCTAAACACATTTTGAAATCCTAATCTTCTATAACCATGCCTTACCAAAATAATCCACTGCCTCTTGATTAAATAATGATCATCTCCCTTATTTCTCTTCATCATCTTCATTATACTTTTCTTCTTCTTCACTATCATTGCTTCTACTCAGGCCTCCTCATCCAACCCTTCTAAGAAGATCAAACTTATCATCATTCCACCAAGAAAACTCTTTGTGGATTTAACCCAAGAAGATGATGACACTCATACACCATCTCCTATAGCAAAATCATCATCTCCATCACCACCCAATGCACCGTCAAAAACTCCATCAACCAAAGAAACATCCTATACTCTAGGAACCACCGCATCCTCTTTTGAATCAAAACCAAATTCTTCACCTTTTTCTTTAAGAAACACACATTCTCCTCAACCAACTAATCCTTTTCTTGATGATCCATTAGATGCTCCTCCAAGGCCATCTAATCCACTTCCACTCCAAAGTCATCTTTCCTTGCATATCACCCTCTCTCTTTCTCTTATCGCTCCTCTTGGTCACATGTTTAAGACTCCATCACCACCTCCACCTTCGCCGCCACCTCAACCATTACTAATGGGTCATCCTATTTTATTCAATATCCTTGACTACTATGGAGCTCATTATTTATGTTGCTTCCACAATCGCAATCTCATCATTTCTCTTAGGGATTAAATGCATTTCATGTTTTCTCATGTTGAGTATCTTCTCACCTCCGCTTTCGCATCACCTTCTCCACCTTACCATTAAAAATCATTGATGTTTAACAATAAAAATTCACCCACCTTTTGTTTAATCCATCCTTTATAAATCAAGAACCAACTAGGCCTTATGTAGTTTTTAATGTAGTTATGCTTCCATGTTTAATTTTTAGTCTTGTAAAATTCAAACCTCTCAAGTATGAATTTATTTTATCTTATGAATGGATGAATTTATCTTTAGTTTATAGTGTGATGGGTGATTTGAGTGCATGTTCATTTTGGCTACTATTTTTTGTCATCTTTATATATTTGTCATGATAGTACTCAAAGTTAGAAATATATTGCGCACTCGTCTTTTAACTCGTTTTTGTAGCAAGTCACCATAGCTTGATCCCTTGGTGCCCCAAACGAGGGGGAGTATACATCAAGGGGAGCATTAGCAACATCGATTCTTTTCTCACCTCTACTCGACGACTAACCTTTTTGATTCGACAAAAAGGGGAGAAATATACTAAAACTCATTAATAACTTGTAAACTTTATTTTTATAAAAAATGAGTTTTTATTTTGTCATCATCAAAAAAGAATGATTGTTAATACAAATAATGCCTAAAAACTTTATTTATATTTTGCCTCCATTGTCTTGCCACCAAAACTTAAAAAAATGCTTGGTAGGCCAAGAAAGAAAAGAGTCAGATCTAAAGGTGAGGGTGGTAGTTCAACTAGAGAGTCTAAGATAGGTTCTTAAGGAAGTTGTTCAAATTAAAAAAAACCTAGACACAACAAAGCAAGTTGCAAAGAACCACTACTTGAAAAAAACACCAAAACCCAAAGGAGTGCCAGGTAGGCCTAGAAAGAAACAATCTGATGTAAATATAGAGGATGCGGATGTTGTTTTTAGAGGTAAAGTGAGGGGTAGGTCTCAACAGGGTGGTAATATGAGGCTTAACATGGTGGTGCAGGTGGGTCAAAAGTGCAGGTGGGTCAAAATAGGGTAGTGCAAGTGGGTCAAAAGAGGGTAGTGCAGGTGGGTCTAAACAAGGTAGTGCAGGTTAGGGGTGAGCATCGATCTAAAACCGGACCGAAATAGTACGATCCGGTCCGAGTCAGTCCGGTCCGGTTCGCTCCTCGGTCTAATCGGGTCCTATAAGGCATAATCATTGGGTTTTTTGGTAAGACCGGACCGGATCGGACCGGACCGAAGACCGAATTGGTCCAAAACACCGGACTGAAATACGTTCGGTCCAGTTTTTTGGTCCGGTTCGGTCGAACGGTTCATATACTCAGCCCTAGTGCAGGTAGGTATAAACAGGGTAGTGCAGGTGGGTCTAAAAGGAAAGTTGTGTCAAGTGATGGAACACAAAAAAGACAGGGTAAGAAGAGGGTGGGGACTTCTGTATTTGCTAGATGGTTTGATGCACAAGATGACCCAGTTCAGACTTAAGATCAAGAATCATTGCAGACACAAGATCTAGACCAAGTGGAGCAGACATAAGAACAAGATGAGATAGACTTAACAAATGCTAAAGTGGAGCAGACACAAAAACAAATCGAGGACCAATTGCAGACACAAGAACAACCCGAACAAGTAACATTGAGTAGACCAAGTGCAAGAATCCTCAAAAGGAAGTTGGCAAAACAATTAGTTGGCCAAGGCAGTACTCCAAACAGTGCACTGGATGTGGAGTAGGATTGAAAAGTTAATGTTTATGTGCACATCGTTTGTTTCAAGTAAAAGTGCACTTTAGTATGTTTTATAACTTTTTATTTGCCCATTTTATACTTCATGTGAGGGTATAGGTTGGTAAACATTAGAACCATATCTTGGGTCTGTATTATTTGGACAAAACTTATTAGAACCATGTAGGATCAACAGTATTTCAAGTTTACATAATGACCATAAAAAACTAGCCCATTTTGTACATCATGTGAGGGCACTAATTGATGGTCATTCTTAAACTTTTATGATCAATGAAATATGCAATATTGAAGTTTCTTATGTTATTATCATTTGCAAACATAGCAGTTATCATCAACAACATATAAAGTAGTTCATGAACAACCTACTGTTAACATCAAAGATTTTACAGTGATAAGATTTATATAAACAAAAAGAAACCATTACATTACTTGGCTATTATCATACCAAATCCAACACAAATCACTAAGAAAGATCCTAACATGATGGAAAACAACTTATCATACAATTTCATGTTTGACTTTGTAGCACTCAACTCTTCTTACAACATTGACTTGTCTATAGCAAGAACATCAATCCATTGTTCATATTCCACATTCTTCTTCAATCGTTTATGCTTTTGATACATCACATACAATAAGTCTTTGTAGTATTCACTTGGAAGATCGTCATTCAAAAAATCATAAACACCACAAAAGTGTTCAATCTTACCACCAATTAATTGGGATTGTGATGAAGACCAAGATGACATGATTTAGGGTTTTTCTATTTGGACCGTTAGAGGAAATTGAGAGAAAGTGGGTTTTAATAAACTGTGTAAATTGCTATTAAACAGAGGGTTAAAGGGTGGAAATTGATAATAAATAAAGTGTAGGGGCTAAATATCGCATGGGCAAAAAAAGATAACGGGGAAAATGTTTTAATCTAGTGTCACGTCAAATAATATCCGTTAGAAAGTTAGAATATGAAGATTAGAAAAAAAATTGATTTCTTTAGAAAATTAATACCTTTAATACTTAAAAAATTGTAAACTTTGATGTTTTTTCAAACAATTATAATTATCCTTTTTTATATTTGTTTTGGTTATTGTGTTTTAGCAAAAACCGTCATGTTGCAAGAGCAGTCAACCTTAAATAAACTTTAATACAAGTTCTCGAGATATGTGTGGCCACAAAAGACTTTGATTTATTTGATTTTCTTTAAACCCTTTTTTACATGGGTTTTTTAACTTGCGCCTCTGGTACAAGGTAAAGAAATGCTCAGTATCATCATCTGACTAGCTAGCAGTTATTGAGTGATTTTCATATTGTTAGATGATAGGCTAAATAAGGCCCAAGCCTAATCACGGGCTTAGGGTCTATTAGGTTTAGAGTTATGTTAGCTTATTTACCAAGTCATGTTCTATTATAAATAGACATGATCCTAAGCCCGTGATTAGGCTTGGGCCTTATTTAGCCTATCATCTAACACATATCAAACCTCACTATTCAAAAGATGACACGTAGACAGTGAATTATTTCTAACTTGTGCCACTGGAGCAAAAGTTAGAAAATCCTTGTTTTACATATATCATGGACATGGTATTGCTCGATCACCTTTGTTGTTTATACCAAACAAAAGTTGGTTGTTACATGTCTGCTTTGGTATTTTTCGGCCTCATTCCATGTTACGATTGTGACCGGTCACTTTAAAACACATGTATTTGGAGTTTTATAGCTTTTCGAGATAACAGAGAGGTTCTTATTGCTGGGTCTCGATAAAAATCGCTAGTCAAGAAATGAATAATGGAAAATGAAAACCCCACGTTTCCTATCAATATAACAAATAGCTACCTTTAACAAGTGGCTAGCTACAATCTCAAAAGAAACATAAATTGATATGAGTGATAATTATACTTCTGTTATTGTCTTCCTTCGTCGTATTATAAGTGACAACCTTGCTATATGCTTTTGTTTTTTAAAAGAAGTGTGCATTTTTTAATTTTAAGCAATCAACAAATTATAACAAGTAATATGTAAAATTCTGTTAAAAAGATAATAAGTGTACTCTCTAACAATTGTGAGTCATGTGCCTATTTGTGATACAAAGGGTATGTTTGGCGAAATAGGTTGGGGTTGGAGCTGAGACTGTGACTTATATTATAAGCTGAAATTGAAATTTGTACTTTTGTAAACTTGTTTGGCAAATGAGCTGAGGCTGGTATTATTGCAAAATTACTTAAAAAACATAATTAAATGAGTTTTTGCATAAAACTCCTTGGCCACGGAGGTTCACCTGCTTGACTCCGGGCTATCCAAAAGGATAGTCGGCCTTGGGAATAGTCCGAGTTGTGCTAATGTCAAGTCGGACAACCCAGGGTTATAGAAAAATAAAAAAAGGTTTTGGTATATGTTAGATATTTTGTGGGTAAATAAGTAATTTATGGTTCAAAGGCCTCGGACTAAAGTTTTTAGCCCTTTTTATGGGGCTGAGTCTTATAGAGACTTATGACTTATAAGCCCTTTCATAAACCCGCGTGACAAACGAAACTTATTTTATAAGCCGATTTATTTTAAAAGCCCAAACCCCGATAAGCCCCGAGCCAAACATACCCAAAAAATTAGTAACAAGTTTAAGAAGTATGCAATTCATAAAGCATTAAATCCTACTTAAAAGATGTGATTTGTACCGTTTAACTAGCTGATAGATAATTTATTGCTAGTTGCTAATGAACTTTTTATTGATAAGCCTATTAAGTAATGATAGTAAAGAGGAACTTCTATATTTGAGTCTTTTCTACGCCAACCAAAATCTACAACCAACACATCAACCTCTTTGCATCATCAAGCAACCCAACAATCAAAAACTCCTTTTTGTTAAATCTTTTTATTCATTATTTACACTTTTTACTGAGGTTATGTAGAAATTTAAGCATAAAACTGAATTTGAATATTTTCTGGAAATGAATTTGTTTTTTTTCTTTTTCTAAAGTCATACTAATATTTGTAATCACTAAGATGCTACTTGCTACACTTTATAATACAAGACAATTCATTTATCAATGGGTTGTATATTCCTTATTAAAACTTATGTAATGATATGATAGATAAATTTATGTCTAATTAAATGGACAAGTTGTCACAATGTGAACTAAAATATACAATTAATATTACTATTTTAATTTTTTTTCTGTTTATCCTTAAAAATGAGTTCTTATGCCACAATAGTGACTTTTCTCTTACCTTTTATAATAGCAATATTATTTTGTAAAGCATATTGTAAGTGACTAAGCCAAAAAAATAATGTAGCACAAAAAGGACTCCATCATCATATCTGGTTTGTTAGCTTATAGTTTGGTTAACCTGTTCCCATCACTCTATATTCATCAAAAAGACACAACATTCTCCATATCAACAATACTTCTCAACACCATTATTTGATCACCAAGATCACCGGAATCCGCAATTCCAATGGAATCGACGATCAAAATCATCCGAAAATCGATCCATACATTCCTACAACACTACAACTATTTTACAACTATCTCCATATTATCCCTACCATTTTCCATTTCAATTCTCTTATCCACCACCTTTCTTTCTAACACCTATTCGTATCCCATCCATGCTCGACTCCATTCCCTTTTCGACGCGGCTGGATTCCCAACGAAATCCGAATTCTATTCCATTCTTAACCTTAAACTCTCCCAAACCATCACTTCTTCAGTTCTAGTCCTACCCTTTACACTATCATTCCTACTAATCACAAAAACATTCATAATCCAATTTCTAAACACCAACTACAAAAACGCGCCTTCGTTAATTGGAATCTTTAATTCCATACTCCAAACACAAATATGGAACACATTAGTAATCATTTCAGCCAATGCAACATGCTTTTGGGTTCTTTTTATTGCCTTTAACTTCTTAGAAAACTTGCATATTCCTTCATTGCTCTTTACTATAATGGGTGAAATCGTGTATTCCATAGTTATAGCAAATGCATTCATTATTTGCAATATTGCATTAATCTTGTCAGGCATGGAATCAAGTGGTGGAGTTGTATCAATTCTCAAAGCTTGTGTGATGCTTAGAGGAAGAGCTTCTATTGCTTTAGGTTTATCTTTGCCCGTTAATATGGCATTGGCTGGCATCGAAGCATTGTTCCATTTTCGCGTGATCAAGAATTATTACAATTCGGGTATGGATAGACCAACTTCAACAATGGTGCTAGAGGGGTTATTCATTGGTTATTTGTACTCTATCTTGATCACACTTGATACTATCATTGGGTGTATGTTTTTCAAAAGCTGCAAGATAGTTTATGATCAAAATATTGTTGATCAAGAAAAAGGTATCATCAATGAAGATGATGTAGTATTGGTTAAGTGTTTAGAACAAATTCTTTCTTGAAAAACATGTTTTCTTTTTTTTCTTTTTGTGTGATTGAGATTTTTTTTTCTGGATGGAAATCAACAGGCTGAGAATGAGTTTATAAACTCTCCTCTGGATTTAAATTCATGTAGTAAATAGCTACAAAAATTATTGAATATAAAACAATGTACAAGTACTTTTTAATGAAATACGAGTCATTATAGCATTTAGTTTTGGATTCCGTATTATTATGATGTTAGTCTTAGGGATGAGTTTAGTTACCTTTTTTTGTACGGTTTTGTTATCTACTTTTCGACGTATTTTTTTGGTTGTTTTATACGTTTCTTTAGAAAAGAACCAAGAAAAGGTCACATATGGATTTGATGTATGATCGAAAATTAGTTTTCGGTTTAGAGTGTTGTAACTAACAAGTGCGATGATGGTAGTTCATTTCTTACTAATGGAAAAGTGTTGCATATATCCCGGAAGTGTTCTGAAATGCGTTTTCACATACACGAAATTAAATTTTGGTTTCGAACCGAAGATATACTATTATATAAAGCATTTACAATGTGGGTCCCATCAAAAATTAAGATAAGGATGTGCAATGTTGACCATCCATCTTATTTTAGAAAATCACATCATAAAGTGACATGTGTCACTTCTTAATTAAAATATCATTTTTATTTTCAATTTGACATATCTTTTTATCTATTTATTTTTTTATGATCTAATTTCACCGTATTTTCTAAAATTCCGTGATCTTTAATTCAACATCCATTTTGATATATTTTTATAAATTTTTAGTTTTTCACATTTTTAGTGGGTTTATTTTGAATTTTTTAACAACTTTAACTTTAATTTGAATACAAACTTGATTCGTAAAATATATATACTTTTGGAGACAATGTTTGATGGGCAAGAGAGTGTGTGAGTCTTTATACAAGCGAGAATGATGTTAATATGATGTTGCGGGAAAGCTACGGAATCCCAAACAAACGAATTCTCTAAGCGGGTAGTGAATTGCGGAGCGAGTTGGGTTAGCAATTTTTATCGTCGCCGCTATGCGCGGGTATCCAAATAGTATGAATTAATGAATGTACTTTGTTACGGTTCACTTTAAGATTCGGACTTTTCAAATCTAACCTCACCAATATTTTAGCTTTCAAGAATTTAAATTTTTTTCCCAATACATTTCCCTTTTCTTTGTACACATACAACCTTTCTTTTAAAAAAAAATCTCGAACACTAAATTATCCTTCACTGATAATATAACAAAAAGTTAATTGTAGCCACCAATTAATTAAAGAAAAATTGTTACAAACCAGAATGTGAATTTTAGGCTAAAAACTTGAATCAATGAGACGCACGCCTTTATTTTGACTTTTGACTAATGATATAGGTAAAGTTGGTTGGGTGTAAGTTAAGCAAACAAGCACCAAATCACCAATAATTAGGTCACTATCCAAAAACTATGTTTAACTGATTATGGTTATTTTTATATTAAAATAACAATATGATTTAAAGTATTATTCTTGGCTGATTTATGTCACTATAAATAAACATTGTGATAGTAATATGCAAAGTCATCTCATATTTCTTGTAAACCTACAGCAAAATTACAAAATGAGTCAAATTTTTTATTAATTAATATATTTAACAAAGAATAGTCCCGTTTCGACAAATGTGTATTTTGGAGAATGTGATACTTCAATATTAAAAAAAGAATATATTCACTTATCTCACTCACCTCTCTCACCAGTCTCACATCTTTAGATGTTTCTTCCTCTCTCTCTAGAAACAGATCTCGTCATCTCTCTATCTCTCTAATCTGATGATTTTTTTTGGTAAAGGGGAAATTCCCCGATAAAATAATCTGATGGATTTGGGTTTAATCGTCTTTACTGCAATAAGAGATGAGCTAATGGGGTTTGTTTCATGGTGATGGTTTCGGCGGTAGGATGTTATTGTTCGTATTATTGGGTATTTGGTTGCCGCTTTACCGAAGCGGGACTGCTCTTTGTTAAATATATTAATAAGATTCATATAAGGTAAATGTTCTCTTGTTTGAGTTGATGATATTGATGGTTGATAAAAAAAAGGTTATTTAGCTTTGTTTGTGATTAAAATTGTTTTTGAAATACTTTTGTGTATTTTATTTGATTTGGTTGTTTTTAGTCTCTGATTTATGTGTAGTTTGGTTAAAGGGTATATTTTTGGACGGATTGATGTGGATTTCTTATGTTAATGGTGTATGTGATGAAAGTTGGGGTTACTTTTTTGAATGGATTTCATGGTTGATCTGTGTTCGAATACGTGTCGCTTATAAAGTTATTTTGACTTTATTGTAGGCGATGAAGATACTATTGTGTTTGTGCGTTTATTATTTTGCAACTACAATAGTTTGCTGGATCGTGATGGGTGAAATCAACCCGTATCTTGGCGGGGCAGCACGACTTCGTGTTTGCAGCCATAGCGGGTTGGATGCCGTTTTATCCCATCCCGCACTAGCAAAATCTGAGCCAAATGGTTTCTTGATGCGGAATTTTGCAAAACCACAAAAGTTTTACAATCCTCCTAGGCAGTGAACCTAACCGTTGTAGTGTAGTATAGGTAAATCCGGGGGATTCTCGTTCTCTAGGAGAATAGTGAGGTAGGCTCGAAGTGTATGTCACTTAAGTCTAAGGGATCGAGAGAAGATTCTTTTTGGTATTTTTATATTTAAGAAAGCAAGTAAACAATCGGGGGTGAGAGAGGTTTTGATTAAGCTAATAACTACTCCTAGTTATAACTAAACTAAGCTAGGAACAATGATATAGAGAATCGTATTTACTTAGATGATATTCTCCCTAATCATGAATATGTATTGTGCTTAACTAGTTAGATAAATTATTGATGGGGGTTTATGACTAATATGGCTTGGTTAAGCGTTCACATCCCCTCGCCCTTCTACACCTATGGCCAATGTCTATGAGGTTGCTCAATCGGACACGAACACAAGCATAAAGCATTAAGATTTCCACTATCGTACATAATTCGACCTATGTGACCTTAGGTTGTCAAGTATCACTAATTAGCCTAGAGGTTACTCTTTTAACTAATTAACAAACACTTACATGCAAATCGCAAATTAACTTATCTATGCTTAGGTTGCTAAGTCATGTCTCTTAAAGGCCTTTAGGTTGCTAAATGACCAAGAATAAACCGATTACACGTTAAGGTTGCCTAATCATGCAAACTAGTTTATCACAAATCAATCAATCGACTATAGTATGTAAACGAATGGATCTTCAATCAAATATGCATCATAAACATTAATAATCATCAACTAACACAAATACACAATCAATGTTAGGGATTATAACATCTAAGCAAACATTAGATGAATTAACCAAGCATACTTAATAGAGGATAGAAATCATAATCAACAAAAGGAATTGAAGACATGAATTAAGATATAAACGATAATCAAACCATCACAAAATGTTTATAGATTGAATTAAACCTCCTAAGTTGCTGGAAAAACACCTACTCAAACCCTAAAATTGGACTTAGGGTTGGGGGCTTGATAAAAATAAAGTTATGAGGCTATATATATAGGAAAACCCTAGGTCGGAAATCCTGACGCCATCGCAGCGTCATTTTTTTGTAGTTGTAGATTTTCTCGCTACGATCGCGTGAGCTGTTAAATTGTCAAAATCCGAGTTCGTATGAAGGATTTATGACCAAAACAATATCTGGTACTTCGCTCGCAAGTGAAATGATCTTCTCAATCTCGTGACACAAAATCTTTAAGGGTTTCTTTAGGTCAGCCATGTTTTGACACCGTCACCAGATCTCTGACGCTGTCACTATATAGATCACGACGATGTCGCTTTATGATTGCGATGCCGTCTCCAGCCACAGTTTTCAGGTTTTTAGCACTTGTTTGCATAATTCTTCTCCAAATGAGCCCAAGTCACGTGTATTTCCTCCAAAAGCCATCCAAGTGCTAAAAACCTGAAAACAAACGATTAAGCACATAATCTGGGCATATTTACATGATTTAAGGGGTTAAATGACCCCGAAATAGTATATAAAATGACACCTCATCAAATACCCCTACACTTAAGATTTGCTTGTCCTCAAGCAAATGGGCTTTCTACCTAGAAAATAGCAGTATTAGGGTCATTTAACCTACTCTTTAAAAGTATTTTACAACACAACTTTAGACATCGTAATTAATGCACGGAATAGTAATATATAGCACCTTTAATAAAGTGTTTGGGATTCTCTCTTTCTCTCGGGTGTATAATAAAATATAACAACTATTGGGAAACGGAAAATAAACACTCATTACCTGTCATAGCATATAATTAACATAGGCTTGGTAAAGGATCAAACCTCCACCACTATGCGCAAGCATTATTCATTACTATCCAAGAGGTCTTTTAGGTTTTGTGTCTATAGTTTACTTGTGGGGGTGTAGGTGTAAGATAGAAACTTATAATGGGAGACGGAAACGGAAACGGATGGGATACATTTGGGTGGCTTTGGGTGAATTTGAAGTGGAAGGGTTTGCTAATTAATTATCTGAATACACGCTGGTTTGGTTGCTAAGGCAAGACTCAGACAAAATATACAAACTCTACAAAACTATACACCAATCTCTTTCTTTTTCTTTTCTTGATTCTAGTATAAACATAAATATAAGCAAATGGCAGCCTCTACATTCTTTTTTACCTATTTTTATATACATTTTTTTGGTACACTTTTGCCCTGCCATTGCTTAAACATATAATACATCACGGGGGTTTTCTAGATACACCCCTACATTTGAACTATTACATACTCGATTATTTGCAATCTAACTAATGACCCAATTTGAGGTGGATCAAAATAACATGAAGCTTATTGAGCTCTATTAGGGGTAACAAATTACTTTTTTCCCAATTCTACATAAGATTAATACTATCATGAATCCCAATCGTCCCAAAATTGTATTTACAAGGATAAGGACTTAGCAACCGTGTACTCAATAAGTAACTTGGGTTAAAATAATATTGTACTAAAAGCGAGTACATACAAGGTATGCTAAGGCGATTTGGGTGTAACAATTGGTTTAAGGGTAACAATGCTCTTCATTAATAATCTGGCTTAACCAGAAAATTACAAGAACCGTGAAAAATGATAGGCTCGGAGGGTTGTACTAGAGGTATCATGCACTAAAAATGAGTGCATGGAAGCTGTGTGGGTATCGTTACATGATCGTGTGACCATATTAACTCAATTAAGGTTTTAAAACAATGGGTTATTCTCTATTGCTCTTATCAAGCAATCATAATTACTTATTTGCGGTCTCGGGATGCATCACAAAAACAAATTCTAGAATTTAATATATTATCGGTACACTCATATAATTTGATATTGATACCAATGCTCTAGAAAAGACAACAAAACCACATATACACATCTGTAATGACGGAATAGGCACACATTATTGCTCACTCCTTAACTCGAACAAGCTAAAGGTATAAACTATCTTGGGTATCAAAAATGGATACCCGAATTCCTAAAGATCTAAAGGCGAACCTCACATTTTTGGGGTGGAATTCTGATGGTTTTTTGTGCTAGTCATACACATTCCTATCCATGAGACACTATTAATACTTGGTTTTCGTCGGTATGTGTCATAAAAAAATTTAAATTTTGGTTAAAATTGCTTTTTTATGCTATGTTTCGATATATTACCCATTATTTCAAGGACAAAGCAAATGGCAAATGAAAGAATAGTTTCAAAGGCTTATTTACCCCCTACACTTAAGTTGAACATTGTCCCTAATGTTCTATAAAAGTACCCATAAAAATGAAATATAGGGAATAGAAAACAAGTAAAAAACTAGTGATCCCCTGGTTTTGCTTAAATAATATAAGAAGAAAATGCGATACTTGGTCTGAATATCCTCCAAGAATCATCCAACTAAGAACTTCCAAGCTTCTTCTCATCAAATATAACCTGTAATTAAAGACAAAGACAACTACACCAAGCATAAAATCCATAGGTGAATGATAAATACAACCTCATTAACTATGTTTAGACTGTACGTAAGCAATAAAGATAGGATGAATGTGTTAACTTAATCGTGGTTTCCTGTAGGTTTTAAGAAAATTACAAATTCCAGAAATTATACAAGATTAATTTCTCAAAAATTAATTAAAAATCAAATTTTCCTGTAGCAGACATGGCGACGCTGTCAGGTTTAATCCTGACGCCATCTCCAAGGTCTGTAAAGAAGATTTTTTTTCTTTTCTTCAAAAATTCCTGCACGCAAGTTCCCATTAGTTATTTCCTGCAAAATTTACTGCAAAAACCACAAAATTGATTAACACAATCATATGAATCAAAACAAACACACAAGACACACAAGACACACCTAAAATGCAAGAGAATAAAGGATTTAGTTTCCTCCCAATAAGCGCTTATTTTTGTTTGAGTCACGAGCCTAAGTCTACGCTTATTTGACGCGTAAAAGGTGGGTCTCCCCTACACTTAAGTTTAAGTGCGGGTGATAGTAGCAATACACATCATTTTGATGGAAGTATGCCACGTGAGGTGAAGGTGGTGTATGAATGGTCAAGGGTTTTACTACATTCATCCTAAAACTACCTGACCTATGATGGGTGGGTCGGTTCCTCTTTTGTCTCCTAGATTTACATCTAAAGGTGAAAAATTAGGTAAAAGCCGAGGCTCCAGTTCATCAACACTAGGAATTTCCCTAGAACTAGAAAATAGGTCATGACTACAAGTATTCAAGCCTAAATCCTCTTGTTTCGTGTGCTCCAAAGGTTCTACCTCCATCGGGATTCCTATAGTCTTATCTACTTCTTCTGGGTAAGTCACAGGCGGTGTGTATTCCTCAAATAATGGGAGGACTTGTGGGGTACTTTGTGGGCTTGGATTATCTACCTTATTTGATGCTATACACGGGTACATCTCTACCCAAATATTCTTATTCCTAAACAAACATTTTCCCTAAGCCCTTAAACTTGTTACTTTATGTTCATAAATAATGTTTGGTGGGTTTTAAAAGGCGTTGGTTGGTGGTCTTTCATATGTCATGGTGGTTAATGAAAGGGTGATTTACAAAACAAAAAGGAATAAAGAAAAGATAGACTACAAGAAAGCTACAAAATAAAAAAATCTCACTTGATAGGAATCTAGTGAGTAGACATAAGCTAAATAGACTCCGAAACCTAGAATATTCCCTGACAGCGGCGCTAAAAACTTGATGCGGATTCTTGCAAAACCATAAAAGTTTTACAATCCTCCTAGGCAGTTGACACCTAAACGGTTGTAGTGTAGTATTATAGTAAGTTGGGGATTGATCGTTCTCTAGGGGAATAGTGAGGTAGGTTCGAAGTGTATGTTGCCTAAATCTAAAGGTTGAGGAATGATTCTTTTTGGTCTTTTATTGGTTTAATTGACTGTAAGTATAATCAATTTGTTTGGAGACGAGGTTTTGTTTAAGCTAATATCTACTCCTATTATAACTAAACTAAGCTCAGGTACAAGGTATAGAGTAAGGTATTTACTTAGATGAAATTCTCCCTAATCATGAATATGTATTGTGCTTAACTAGTTAGATAAATTATTGATGGGGGTTTATGACTAATATGGTTCGGTTAAGCGTTCACAACCCCTCACCCTTCTACACCTATGGCCAATGTCTATGAGGTTGCTCAAGCGAATCACAGAAAACACAAGCTATAAAGCATTAGATTTCTCCCTTATATACATTTATTTCGACTAGTGACCTTAGGTTGCCAAGTATCACTAATTAGCCTAGAGGTTGCTCTTTTGACTAACTAATAAACTTACATACAAATCACTAATTAACTTGTCCATTCTTAGGTTGCTAAGTCATGTCTCTTAAAGGCCTTTAGGTTGCTAAATGACCAAGAAAAAACGATTTACACGTTAAGGTTTGCCTAATCATGCAACTAGTTTTATCACAAATCAATCATATGACTATAGTATGTAAACGAATGGATCTTCGATCAAACATTGCTATCATAAAACATCAATAATCATTTAACTTACACAAATAACAATCAATCTCAGGGATTTTAAAACATCTAAGCAATAATACTAGATGAATTAACCAAGCATACTTAATAGAGGATAGAAATCTATATCACAAAAGAATGAAACGACATGAATTATGGTATAAAATGATAATTAACAATCACATGTATGTTTTTATAGATTAAATTAGACCTCCTAAGTTGCTGGAAAAACACCTACCCAAACCCTAAAATTGGACTTAGGGTTGTGGGCTTGATAAAAACGAAGTTATGAGGCTATATATTATAGGAATACCCTAGGTCGGCAATCCGACCACCGTCCTATTTAGATCACGACAGCTTGCTTTTATGTTTGCCGAACCGCCGTCTCAGACAGTGTTTGAATAATTCTTCATTGAGAATTTGGTTGTAGGTCCATAATTCTTGTGCGTTTCTTCTCAAACATGAGCCTATTCATGGTGTATTTCCTCCAAAAGCCATCTAAGTGCTAAAAACCTGAAAACAAATGATTAAGCACATAATCTAGGCATATTTGCATGATTTAAGGGGTTAAATAACCCCGAAATAGTGTATAAAATGACACCTCATCAAGAGGTAATACTCACAATGTCCATCTTCATTTACTCATAAATAATATAAATAAATAAATATGTCAACAAGGCACCTGGTCCATTTATGAGTGTATAAAATTAGAGATGTGTTTGTTGCCATCTCAATTGCAAACAAATGGGTTGTTGTTGTCTTATGCTCGCATCTTGTGAGCTATATACATTCTTGAAAAGCTCGCCCTTCTCTGGCAATCTAAAGGGATGCCCTCCTTACTCTCATGTACTATTTTTATAATCTACTAATGTTATCGTTTTAAGTTACTATGGTTTTAGATACTACTCTATAGGTCTATTTATGGCTGTCATTCTACTACTATTTGCATATTTTATTTCTGTTAGTTGGGTAGTTCATTATTGTTGGTCCGTTCCTTCTGCTTGTACTTCGTTTCCTGAATTAATTATTTTACAACTGCTAGCAGTGCTGAATCTCTTTTGAATGAAACAAGGACTGATTGTTCCTTTTACCCAAAAAAAAGGAGAAATTATCGTTTATAAGGAATAAGTTATCTTCTTGACGGAAGATGTATATATCAAGATGTTAGCCTCAAAATATTAAGTCGAACATGGAATCTCGATCTTTATTTAGTAAACGTTGTAATAGGCTAGTTACGGGTATCGAGCTTGTTATTTAATTTAATATTGTATACATTACGGGCTTAAGCCCATGTTAACCCGAGCCCGGACCATTAAGCAAATTCCAACCGGCCCAATAAGATCCTCTTAACGCCAGCCTCCTCTTGTTATAAATACCCCTCTCCAAGTGTGGAGAGGGTATTGGTTGTTCATTTGTAATATTTCACACATTTGGATAATCTACCATCTCTTTCTCTCTCAACTTTCTCTCTCTAGCTTCTTCTTCTCTTTTCTTCTTCTTACTTGGTTTGACATATATGTTATGATGGTGAAGTGATATTTTGTTTCCTAT